>SJYO01004475.1:496678-523528 GCA_006410555.1 Capra ibex | reverse complement strand
TTTCACTTCTCCTTGATTTTTCGGAGAACTACTTTCACTTTCTCCTCTCACTTTTTCGACCGAATTTCGAGTTGTAAGTCTTTTACTTCTAGTACCGTAGGTCAGGGTAGTGAAGTACCCTTTATCTACCCTTTTGTCACCTTTGTCACAGTTTGAATTAAAAAGACCCGAGGTTTTAGTGACGTCTACCACTAACGTCGGTACTTTAATTTTCTGCGAATGAGGAACCTTCTTTTCAATACTGGTTGGATCTATCATATAACTTTTCGTCTCTGTAATGAAACGGCTNCGGTGGAGTACTCTTCTCAACTGAGTAACCTTTTCTGAGACTACGACCCTCCCTAACCCCCGTCCTCCTCTTCCCGTACTCTCTCCTACTCTACCGACCTACCGTAGTGCCTGAGTTACCTGCACTCAGACTCACTTGAGGCCCTCAACCACTACCTGTCCCTCCGGACCGCACGACCCTAAGTACCTCAGTGTTTCTCAGCCTGTACTGACTCGTTGACTTGACTTGACTTGACTTACAACTGATAAGTTTTCCAGGTCCAGTGACTTGGACATCTTGTAGGGTAAAAGATTTACATAGAAAATCTATGTAGACAAAAGAGGAGTAATCTAAATTCTGAAACTGTTCTCAGATGTATCTTCTAATCTGTATGAAGGGTCACATAATATAGTACTAAGTCACCTCTTCCTTTACCGTTGGGTGAGGTCATGAGAACGCGCCTTTTAGGGTACCTACCTCCTCGGACCATCCGATGTCAGGTACCCCAGTGTTTCTCAGTCTATGCTGACTCGTTGAAGTGAAAGAAAGAAAGATATCAAGGAAAACCTCTTCCTTTACCGTTGAGTGAGGTCACAAGAACGGACCTCTTAGGGCACCTACCTCCACGGACCACCCGATGTTAGGTACCTCAACGTTTCTCAGCCTGTGCTGATTCGTTGATTGTGTGTGTCACAAATAATTTAATTTCGTCTCGGTGTGTTCCGTTTAACACTAATTTTATGATAGTTGGAGTAATAGGTTTTGTAAGAAGTTTTTTGATTTAATTTCTTATATATAAATTTTCAATGATTCTCTGATCTAGAATTCAAGAGTAAAATTTTTTACTCTTTAATATATTTAATTTAATATATAACACTACTTTATTTAATATACTACACTACCGTCACAATCGATTGTGATACCAACATTGGTATAACGTTATATATTCATGTAGTTTAGTCGTCTAAAATGTGGAATTTAAATATGTTACAACACAATTAATATAGAATTAATTTAAAAATTTTTTCTTATATTGAACTGGGTTTTCGGTTTTGTTCCTATAGATGAAGACGGGTAACTTTACACGTTTAAAGTAGGTAGTCATCGACTTGTGAACTGTTTGGTACATTGGGAGAGGAGTGAGTATAAGTATGTCTAATGTATTTAAATGGTAACTTTTTCATCTAAACATATACGTTCAACAAGTTAGTATGAATTTATAAAAGATTCATTGAAAAGTGTTTTGTCTTTACTTCTTTCTGTCACACAATAAGGTTCGTTTCTTTTTCTTCGTTAAGTATTCTCCTCTCTACTGGAAACTACGCTAATCTTACTTCGCTCAGTAAGGAAGAGATCCTCTTCCCAAGTTTTCCTACTAGGTCACAATAAGTGAAGACGGTTTACTCGTCCTCTGGAAAGGGATTGTATCATTTGACTGTCAAATATTAAATAAGTACTAGATAAGAATTTTATGGTGTGGGTCTTTGTCTGTTCAGTAATTAAAGTATACCAGTTTGGTTAGTTATATAATACATATTAAAGAATAAAAAGGAATTATCGTTATTTTGGTGACACATGAGTCAGTGAGTCAGTACAGACTGAGAAACACTGTGGGACCTGACATCGGGTGGTCGGAGGAGATAGGTTTCTTAAAAAGTTCGTTCTTATGACCTCACCCAACGGTAAAAGAAGAGGTCCCCTGGAGGGGTTAGGTCCCTAGTTTAGGCACAGAGAACGTAGAAGATGTAACCGTCCACCTAAGAAATGGTGACATGGTGAACCCTTCGGTTATTTTGACATAGTGAGTAGTTTTTATTCTACTTATAAATAGTAGATCAACAAATAATGAATAAACAAGTATGGTGAAAAATTAAGTAAACTTTAAATACTAATATATGTCCCGTAAATTATAATCGAAAAAAGAACCCCATAAAAGGATCGTCACGATACATTGTCTTTATATACGTTTGGTGCATGTATTCAAGTTTGGGAGATCAGTGGTATAATTTTTTTAATTTGTTTACACTTTCAATAAAATTATTGTATAATATAAAATGAATTGGGTTGGAAAGGTTTATAACAGTAATGTTAAATGGGTAATAAACTATTTAATAATTACTTTATAATTATTCTAATTATTCTAAGGGACCACCGAGTCTACCATTTCGTAGACGGACGTTACGCCCTATGGACCCAAGTTAGGGACCCAACCCTTCTAGACCTCTTCCTTTACCGTTGGGTGAGATCATAAGAACGGACCTTTTAGGGTACCTACCTCCTCGGACCATCCGATGTCAGGTACCCCGGTGTTTCTCAACCTGTGCTGACTCGATGAAGTGAAAGTGAATTACTTTATAATATGTAAGAAAGAAGTATGACAATTTCACAAGTCTGTTCCTAGTTTTACCTCAGAAGTACGAATCGGGGTGTGTCGTATGGTTTTGAATTGAACAAAGACACGAGTCGAGAGGGTCTTTACCTTCCAGATCCAGTTGGTTGGTGACGAACTGGTCGAAGTTCAATATATCCTGGTCGAAGTTCTGAAGGAAAACCCGATGTGTTTATTTCATTAAAACGGAATTGGATACTAGTATGGGCATCACATTGAAAGACCGAGGAGAAGTGAAGTCAGATATTTTGGGAGAATGAAACATGTTGAGAAACTTCGTGGACAGATAAAAGAACTGACCTATTAAAGATTAAGTATTTAGTGATTTGTTTTCGGTTGATCCGGACTTTAAAGGAAGGTTATTATGACTTAGAAACTTTAGACCTCACATACAATGTAAATATTTTGAAGAGTAAAGTCTGTGATTTATAAATAGTCGTTATAAAGATATATAACTCTAAATTATTTAGATATTAATTTTTTTTCTAAGTGTATCAGTAAAAGGTTTGAAATTTTCAAAGGTTATTTCATAGTCGAAATTTTAATTTAATTATTTTTAATTTATTTTAAATTTTAAGTCAAAAAGTCAGTGTGTTAGGTATAAAGTTCAAGAGTTGTAATGTACTCTAAGTAACGATATTGTAATCTGTCCTGTCAGATCTCTCAGGTATAGACGAATCGTCTATTAGTCTCTAAGTTAAACCTTAGAACAATAAAAAATCGTGAAATAATACATCAATATCTTTGAGTATCAGATCAGAATAATCTTGAATTAGTAAATCTCCTCTGTTCCGTCTTTATTACTACTGTCTACTATAGTAGATAGTGTCTATGTTTCACATAGTAAAATCTTTGATTTTACACACCATTTAAAGTACAGTGAACATACATCTGGAATATCCTATAGACTTTAGTTTTTTTCGTTGTACCGAATGCAAACGAAGTTTTGATCCTCTCTTGTCTAAACAAGACTCGGGGTGTTTTTAGATATGGAAGTTTTACGTAAAAATTAGAATGGAGTCGGAAACTACGAGAGGAGTAATCAGAATTATTTTCTTTTGAGAGTAAGATTAATACTATTTTCAATAGAATAGTAAATAAATTTTTAATCATTATTATTTAAGTTAACAGACATATTCTTTTAAATACCGTTTAAATTCGTTATTTTGAATAAAACATTATGATATGGTGTTTATAGACGTTAAAATTTGTAATTTGTACATAACGGTTTAGTCTCAAGCTTACGGTTTATCGAAATAAAAATTTTTGTTGTCTTCGTAAAATAAGATAGCGGTAAGGACACTCGTATTGTTTTCATAAAATGTCTACTCATTAGTATCCGTGACTTCAGTTCACAAATAGTGGTTTTAAGTATGTTGTTCGGTGGTGACAGGACTTATGAGTAACACTTGAACTGAAGAATAGTAATCTCGGTCCTTCATTACTTTACCGTCGTAAAAAGTTATTAATTTAAGTATAAATCCAAATTGTAGAATGTTATTGTTCCTAACCTCTGATCTTTATTCTATATTATTGATTTGAACATAATTTGGTAAATATAAACTGAACTTGTTCAAAGTCTCCATGATGGGTACAGACATTAGAGTGCTTGTTTCGTAAAACTTTTAAATGATTTGTCAACAGATAGACTATCAGTGTTTTCCCTTCAAGGAAAATTCCTGAATTCACCATTGTCTCGAAGGACTTACCTGACCGCCAGGTGTGACGTTGTTTAGTGCGTTCCTTTCGTACTCTAAAACGTCCGTCTCTAAAAGCATTTACAGTCCGAGGGTTACTAGAGTTCATACCTAGACTAAAAGTGTACGACGGTAACTAAAGGAGTACACGATGGTTCCCTGTCTTGGGAAGGTAAGTTTCAATATACTTATTTAAAAATGCATCTTCTTGTGGGAGGGTTAAAACCTTTATGTTCCCTCACCCAGTAGAAGTCAAGTCAAGTCAAGTCAAGTCAGTGAGTCAGCACAAACTGAGGAACGCTGGGGTGCCTGACGTCGTGTCGTCCGAAGGGACAGGTAGTGGTTGAGGACCTCGGACGAGTTTGAGTACAGGTAACTCAGCCACTACGGTAGGTTGGTAGAGTAGGAGACAGTAGGGGAAAAGGAGGACGGAAGTTAGAACGGGTCGTAGTCCCAGAAAAGGTTACTCAGTCAAGAAGTGTAGTCCACCGGTTTGTAACCTCAAAGTCGAAGTCAGGAAGGTTACTCATAAGTCCTAACTAAAGGAAATCCTAACTGACCAACCTAGAGGAAAGTCAGGTTCCCTGAAAGTTCTCAGAAGAGGTTGTGGTCTCAAGTTTTCGTAGTTAAGAAACCACGAGTCGAAAGAAATACCAGTTCGAGAGTAAAGGTGTGTACTGATGACCGTTTTGGTATAGGAACTGATCTACCTGGAAACAACCGTTTTATTACAGAGACTAAGAATTATACGACACATTCAGTAGAAGTCCTATAAGATTTGAAACCTTAAACTAATTTCAATAACGGGGTCACATCAAAAGTAATAAAATAAGTGTCTCGGAAGAAAAAATATAGTTATTCGGTGTAAAAGGACACTTTATTTTACTTACGGGTTTACAAAAATTAGTAAAACACTACTTTAAACCTAAAAAAAGATAACTTCTGAAACCTCAAACTAAATAATTGAATCAGGTCTATCCCAAAGAGTTGCTGACAAGTCATTTTTGCGGAGAAGACTGTGTCTTACCAGGGTTAAGTTCAAGTCTATTACTGGACTCCCGTCGATTTTTATGAAGTGGGATTACGTAAACAATCCCTTCAATCTATAATAGTAACTAAAATTTTGACAAGGACACCATTTCCTACTAAACTCAAAAATGACAAAGTAAAATAATCACTGGTTATTTTACTTGTGATATGTAGGAATATATGTCAATTTCTGTACTATCGTCAGAAATGATCCTTTACTTTGTTTTTATCTTTATACTTTTTTCTTGGATTTTCTTTTTTTATTTTGTTTTACTAGGAGATTAGTTGATGAGGAATAAACATAAGTTGAACACATATTATAACTAGTACACACGATGTTAAACAAAATTTTACTAAGAACAGTGAAGTGTCAGACAATTTATTCGATTAAAAAAAAGATAAACGAAGTGACATCACATTCACAGACTTTTAATTGAAAAAACTAACACTACATTCACAGACTGTCATTCGAAAACTAACGGTCCCGTAGATGAAGTTTCTGTAGGTAGAATTTATTTGGATGACGGTCGATGTGTTCCTCTATTTATCAGTCCAACGGGGTGGGTCCTTCGAGGGGAGTCCACTGGGTCTTTTAATTGGTAAACTCACTGAAACAAAAAAAGAAAGTCGTGAAATTAAGGTCGAGAATACAGAATTTAAATAGTTTCTCATTTGACTTCTTTAGACTCCTCGGGATGGGAACCAGGGTTTTTTCCGTCTCGAGGTCTAGTCGTTCGAGAGATAGACACACCTGGGTCGACACGGTACATGGGAGGTCTTGTGCACACACTTAATTCTTTTGGAAAGGTTCAAAGAACTACAAACAACGACTCCTTACAGATAATATTCCGGGTCTGGTTGGTGTCGTGGTTGAAATCTGTCTCTTGACAGACACCCCCCGAGTGGTGTTTATCACGGTCGAGTCCACTCGTGGGGGTCCGTAAGGATCGACTATCCGACTCTACTTATGTTTTGTGAGTGAAAGGTATTTAAACCAAGTCTCTCTTAAAATTTTATGTAAGGTTATTAATCTCTTTTCAAAAGTAAACATGGACCGGTGACTCCGGTGGGGTGGCGGTGGGATCAGAGTCTTCACTATCTTTATTTAGTAAAAGTACACATAATCTCCGTCGATAAACCGTCCCTTGTGGTGGAACGGAATCGGTTAGAACTAAGACCTGTCAATTGACCTTATCGATCAATTAAAGACGTTCGTCGGAGAAGGTAAAAGAGTCTTTTACTCCCCTTCGGATCTCACCTTCGTTTCCTCCTTGTCTCCTCCCTTTCTGTCCGTTTATACCTTTATTTCACCTATTGACGACTCCGTACCAATTAGTCTTTCCTGTGAGGTACGTATAATACCTGGGTAACACTATTATTTTAACCTTATTTTAACGGATGGGTTTGGTGAACTCTGTGGGACGTAGAAATTAAAAATTTCAATACTTCTGTGAACTGTGTCTTCCCCTAGTTAATAGTACTCAAACGCACGTTTATGAATGAATTCGTTCCGTCACCCAGTCTCAGTCATCCTTTTAACGTCCGAACGTCGGTGCATTACCGATGATTAATGTGATAAAGTCCCGGGGAAAGGTTATCAGAGTCAACCGTCATTACCAGTACCGACTAAATAAGACTTAGTAAAAGTCCCCAGACTTCAATACTATTTAAATATACAAACGATTTCTTTTGGCCAAGACTATTACTTAGGTGGTTTTGTAATTTTGTTTTCCCTCAGGGAGGTCAATTGAACAATACACGAGACTAGAAACTCTGTTTATCAAACTGGACTAAAGTTTTGTCTTATCTCCACAGACCATACCCTAACCTCGTCAAGAGTCTAGTGTCATCGGGGAGAATGTTACGAGTTTGAACTTGTATGTGTAAAACCTTCTACTCTTAAAATTGACAGAGGGGACATACACTGTCAAATTATCTCACGTAACACCGAGTCTTCCATTTCTTAGACGGTCGTTACGTCCTCTGGACCGAAGTCAGGTACCCAACCCTTCTACGGGATCTCTTACCAATGGGTGAAGTCATAAGAACGGACCTCTTAAGACACCTGTCTCCTCGGATCACCCGACGTCAGTTACACCAGTGTTTCTTAACCTGTGATGACACACTGATTGTGAAAGTACAAAAAAGTAAATTTTATTTCATTGTCCACGAAAAGAAATACACTTATTGTCAAAACTCCCGTACAAGTCCGTGACCGAGTCAAGACTTAATAGTTCCGTTTAAATTTAAAATAAACTAATATGATAAGTGGATTCTAATAAGGTGACTAAATCATCCCTTCAGAAATGGAAAGAAAAAAAGAGATAGAAGTGTTTCAGAACTCTCTAAATATAAAGGTGTTCCAGTTCAGACTCCCCTTTTTGTGTTCGACCGGACTATCTGTTCCTTTGACTTGAAGTAATGACTCAAGTTCTTTTGTTTGGTAATCTTCGATTTACTCACAACAGTCTGAACACCACTCGTTATTTTTAGTCGTTTGGAGGTAAATAACAGATGTTAAGTAATTCCCTTTTAAGTGTAGAGAGAGTGGGATAACAGATACACTTTCGATATCTTCATCTGTACTGTAAACTTCTGACTGGCAAGGGAAAAAAAAGATAAAGAATAGACACTCGTTAAACGGGCAATTCTTCACTTAAATCATAACCCTTACTTAACGAAAAAGCAAGACAGGATGATTTACATGACGAAATTACATATACACTTTTAATTAGGTAACGTATATTTTTATTTAGGTAAGGTACCATAAAGGGACTTAGAGAAGGTTTCCTATGGTGGAAATGTCATTTATTTCGAAACGAATACTTTCTTCGGGATTCGGTATTTGGATTTCATGTTCAAGAGTCGGCCGTACCGGTGGACACACCGGTGGACGTGACACCCACCTGTGCGATGTGACTGACGGTAGTTTACGTCACTGCCTCTCCGGCTTTTACCCTTCTGTGACAATAGTTGTGATATATACGGTCGTTCGTCGACTAGTTTATAGTTGTAGTCAAGGAACAAAAGAACCGAACTTAGATCCTCGTGTTAGAACAAACCATAGTTAGGAATTTTACATTTTATACGTACAAGTGTGTAAGTTTCATGATTTACAAAGTTCTTTATGTATTTATACACAAGTCTTAGAGAGGGAAGGAATAGGATGGAAAAGACTTCAAAAGTGAAATAAAGAAAGACTTTGACTGTTAGATAAACTTGATCCTTTTCTTACGACCGTGTCACGACCCCTTATGGACCGAGTTGTAACTCATTTACTAAGGTACGGCCGCGGAGTTAGGTATGTCTCAGACTTCGCCGTCCTAACCTTCCGATGACGAGAGACGACTATGGACCCGGTTATACCAACCATCTTCATCATCAAAAGGAAAGAAGGTAGACGAGACACCAGATGAACCCTCACCTTCCGACAATCGTCACCCTATCCTTGATTGTCGTAATGTACGATGTTTCTCGTTAACGGACTCGTTAAAAGGATTCGGTCTCGGTTTCGTTTCGTTTACGTTATAAGGGGGAGCGGAGCGACAGTCGGTGTACTCTCCCCTCGACGAGTCAGTAGAGGTGTCCCGCTTAAGGCACTGCCTTTGACTTAAGACATCGGTTAACGTACCGCCGTACCCAGACGGAGGTCATATCTTAAGTTTATAATTTGTGATGCATTTAAAAAAAAGAAAAGTCCCCGAGAGTTTTTATTTCTTAAAATTATCGTGTCCACATAAACAAACTAAAGAAACTTTCTTTTGTGGAAGATCGATTTCCTTTTGCGTGTCTTAATAAACCTTTATAATCACAGTGTAATATCAAACCATAAAATTATAGTTCAGGTCACTTTGTTACCAGTTTTGTTAAGTAGAATTTTAATGAGTTACAATATAGGAAGTCGATTTTAGGAAGTCGATTTTTGTCCGTTTTATAAGACTCTAAACTTGTAGGTTACATCTCACGGAGAAAGGGGGTAAATCTTACAATATACAAAGTTTTTTAATGGAGAAGTGAAGATTTCTCTATTCTCCTTTTACTTTACCTTTTCAAGTTAACTGTCGTTTTGGAAAATATCTATTGTAACTTTCGTTGACGAGAAAGGTATAGGGTACGGACTTTTATATTCATTTAACATAAGTAACTTAGATTTGGAAGTTTCATATATATTAGTTACACGTAATTTATTGATAGCCGTGAATTGAAAGAAGAAGACGAAGATCAAAACTTATCTTAAAATGACAAATGTAAAGTTTAAGTTTCGATGTATAATTACTATCGGTAAATAAAACACAAAAATATACATATAATCGTAAAAACATAGAATTTCTGTAAGCCCAAATAAAAGAATTAAAATTCAAAAATGTATATTTTCCATGACTAAAAAAGTATTTTTATTATGTATGTTTCAGTCTTATTTCGTATCTGATTACAAATCGTTAGTGACCCTAATTTTATAATATGTAACGAAAAGTACTTTAACGTCTTAGAATTTAGGTCTTCTATTAGAATCTTTAGTTGATTATATTGGGAGAAGTAAAATGTTTACTTTTTCTTTTTGTACTCCAAGTCCCCTTTTATTCACTAGACGAATAGTAGTGTCACCGAAGGGATCATCGAGTCTCCAATTTCGCAGACGGACACTGCGCCCTCTGGACCCCAAACTAGGGACCCAGTCCTTCTAGGGGACCTCTTCCTTTACCGTTGGGTGACGTCGTAAAAACGGACCTCTTGGCGTACCTGTTTCCTCGGACCACCCGATGTCAGGTGTCCCAGTGCTTCTCAGCCTGTGCTGACTCGCTGAAGTGAAAGTGAAATGGTAGTGTACCGATCATCTACTGTTTCGACTGTGGTTTGAAATCTGAAAGTCAGAACTTTATAAAGAATGAGACACGTACGTACGTTTCAGTGTAGTACAGGTTGAGAAACGTTGGGATACCTGACATCGGACGGTCGGAGGAGACAGGTACCTTAAGAGGTCCGTTTTTATGACCTCACCCAACGGTAAAGAAAGAGGTCCCCTAGAAGAATAAGATGTTCGAAGGATTACCTTATATCCCGAAGTGAGTATCGAGTCAGCCATTTCTTATACGGACGTTGCGTCGTCTAGGTGTAAGCTAAGGACTCAGTCCTTCTAGAGGACCTCTTCCTTTACCGTTGTGTGAAGCTATGAGAACGAACCTCTTAGGGTACCTGTCTCCTCGGACCGTCCGATGTCAGATACCCCCAGTATTCTTAGCCTGTGTTGAATCGATGATTTGGTGGTGGTAACAGGATTACCTTATATCTCATTTTATGTGTTCTATCTATTTACTCACGGATCCTGGTTAATTTAGTCCTATCATATTTTATGTTTCGAAGTTGTTCTTTATCTACTATGTGAATTTAAACATATGAACCTTCTCCGAGATAGATTATTTACTTAACGAACAGTTCCACACCCGTCCCTTATTTCTTTAGTATCCTCTATAGTGGTCTCAGACCCGATCTTTTTTTGAACTCGATGATGATAAGGATTCGAATTGGACTCTTTCTTGGACACCGAGGACTTTCGGTTTCTCTTCTAGGACGTCCTACTCGATGAAGTTGTCATCGAGACTGGACACCAACTCTCCGTCTCAGTTGTCCTCCACTACCAATCTCCCATTCCGGTGGAGAACTATAAGACGGGTGTATCTAGACAGAACGCCCTGTCCTTCGTCTCACCCTTTCTGTTCTATATTCAGTTTTTCTCCTTTACTTTCGTACGTCCACTTCGAACTTGTTTCTTTCGTTTGTTCCTTACTCGATTTACACCTTTTCTGTAGTTAAAATTTCAATGTTCGTTTTTTATCATTGAGTCATGTTCTTCGTCTCGTATGTCTTACTGTTTCAACATAACCTATTGTCTAACATTTGTTTCAGTTTAAAGACCTTTCTCTCTTTTTCTTCTCACTTACCTTTCTCCTCCCTTTAGACTCTGTTTCTTTCTCTTCCAACTACCTTCTACCCATATTTACTTAGTCCCGAATTGTGTTTTTCAATGAAAAAGTACATTTGGACAAGGTTGACCCGGATTCGTTCTCCACTTCAAGGTGACTTGATATGACGAGATTATAAATACGTTTAATTTGTGAATTCGAAGTACACTTATAACTCTGAAAGGTTCAATGGAGTCAGAAACTTTATGCGAGAGAAGTAGGTTTTAGGAAAGGGTACGGAACGGACCGTGTCTTCTGAGAACGTCATAAAAAAAAACCATAAATCAATAGATTGAAAGGATCCTAAGGTGACACACAGACACGACGGAGGTGGGTGATGGTAAGGGTGGACGAAGGACTTATCGTAGGTAAGTCTAGAAAGAGTTCTACTGGAGAATGTCTCCGGTACGTGTAGGATTTGGAGAGGGACCAAGTGGTAAAAGGAAGACATTAACGAGACAGAACGAAGACCGACAAATCCTAAAATAAAGAAGGTGTCCTTGAGTGTCGATATATCTTTTGTTTCTTTTCTTTATTTAGTTCAAACACCCCGAACAGAGGGTTACAATGTCCTTCTTACCTTGGACGAAAAAAGAAAAGAGACCTACAGACGTACACAAAGAGACGAAGAGGGTACATAGGAAAAAGAAGATGGTCGTTTCGTAGTAAGAGTGAAAGAAAGGTCTAAAAACAAACGTTTAGTTTTATGTTTGAAAGAGACGATTCTGTAAATGGTTTTAGTCCTTCTTTATAAAAAACGAATGTTAAATCCTGATACCACAGTAAACGGATCAAAAATAAAACTCTAAAGTAACCGGGTTCGCAGTCAAGGACGTAGATATTTTCCATTCATTATTATCGAAGAAGGAGTGTCTACATTTTACTACACTCTATTAGGTACATTTCACGACTAATGTCACGACGTTTATTATTTTCGAGAAATTTACAATTGATAATAATAATAACGAAAGATTTATCGACACGTACCACCTGACTACTAAATAACACTTTCTGCCATTAATTTATTGATTCCCAGTTCCGACAAGTTTCCCACTTCTACTCCCTTTTTACACTGGAGGTAATATTAGAGAACCATAGTTATTCGTTTTATAACGATTACTATTCGATCAGAAAAAGAGTCTTTACTGTGTATAAATAGAGGTAGTTAATATAATCGGTCAAGTCTTATTTCAATATAAAAAATTGTCACTGGAATAAAAGAGTCTTAAACACGAAGTACTTAGTATAAACCCCGTAAGTTGAATTAGAATTTTTTTAATTATCTTTATTACGTCTCATGTTGAGATATCTATAAAACTTGTAAAAGTTCTTTATTGAAACGTTCACCTAGTAGTTTACGGACTTTTTGGAGACACGATATTTGTGTGTTAGATCCCTCCTTATGTCCGGTCGACTGACTTCACTTTTGATATACTAGACTCCGACTTCATCCTAATTGTCTTGTTGTCTTTTGTTGAGTTTAATCTTGGTATGGTCTAATATGTACTCTATTAATCATATATATCATTTTATTAATTTACACCAGAAAATTTCTACCCAAATATAATCTTTTATGTCTTTTCATGTCTTCTCATTAGAGTGTTTGCGTAACATGGGAGGAGGGTCTAAGTTATTTGTATAATAGTGTAAAAGAAACCTTAACACTTTTTTTTGTTTTGTCGTTTTAGAACTAGTTTCAGGAAAACCCCGTCGGATTAACTAAGGGATACGGTAGGTAGGGGGAACGTAGGACCTACATTAGTGGTAAGTTTAACTCTACATAGGAAAGATAGGTACAAAGACATAGAAAATGTATGTATATATATTGTATGTACATATACAGATGTGTGTTGTATATAATAAAAATACAAAGTTTAAAAACTTATTTTCTATGTTGTCTCAAGAACTCAAAAGAAAAAGAAAGTTGTAAAAAGATAAGTAAAAACAATAAGTAACACTGACGACATATATTAAAATGGGTGAATATTATTACCGATAAATCCAACAAAAATCGAAAAAAGATATTTGTTGTTACAACGTAATTTATAGGAACACGTATAAAAGAACACGTGTATACGTTCTCAAAAAGACTTCATTTATGTCGTGAATCGTCACCTTACAACCTAGGACTAGTTGGATTGCTATGACGGTTTAACGAGAGTTTTGAATCACATAGTTAAATACGTTGGTGATGGTTGTATTTTTCACTTCAGTGAGTCAGTACAGGCTGAGAAACGATGGGGCACCTCATATCGGGTGGTCCGAGGAGACAGGTACCCTAAAAGGTCCGTTCTTATGACCTCACCCAACGGTAAAGGAAGAGGTCCCCTAGAAGGGTTGGGTCCCTAACTTGGGTCGAGAGGACATAACGTCCGTCTACGAAATTGGAGACTCGATGGTCCCTTCGGGTGGTTGTATTACCCCAAGGGAAATAAGGAATAGGAATGGTCGTTTACTATAATAGTCTTACAAAAGTTACAAATAACCAGGCCACTTACACTCTGACTTATTGTGACAAATCAAAAAAAGATTCAGTTTAATTTTGTTTAAAAGTTTACGTACAGAAAATTCATCATTTAGTGACCTAATACCTAAACTTCGTCGAATGATTTAAAGGTAAATTGGGTAAAACATAGTCAAACATTACCCTAGTACGTACTATAATCCTTAAAGGTTTTTTTTTTACTAACCACTTTGTGTCGTCTAAGGGAAAGAAAGGTTTCGTTTCCTTCTGTCAACGAGAGTTCGTAAGAAGGGTTCGGGTTTTAATGGAGTTGGGAATTGTTCTCGAACAAGTGGATATTTAATCTTGAAGAATCCAACTAAAATATGAAATTTTTATAATCGTAGAAATCTTTGAGACAAAAATGGGGTAAGGAGAGAAGGGACGGGGGGTCGAGGAGAAGAAGGAAAAGAGGGACAACTGAAAAAAAGTATTATTTTAAGGTAAATTTATATGACAAGATAACACTGCGAGCTGACCAATCGAGGAAGAATTTTCACTGTCTCCGATGTTGAAAGGTGTGTCTGAAACGTAAACTCATAAAAGTAATTATGTCGTCGTCCTAAACTCGTAAAGTAATTGAGAAGTAAACCTGAAACTGTTAGGATTATTTGGATAGAAAGAGGGTTTTTCTGACATAGGTTAGTAAATAAGGGTAATGTCGTTGTAGTTTTGAACAAGACTTATTTTAAAAGGCGTTTTTCATATAAACAAAGATTTGAATCAGGGATTTTTCGTCAAAAAATTTTTAATTTACTTTTATAGATATTCAACAGTATGTGGTTGTTTGATTCCTGATAATTAATTGTCCAAAGACAAAGTGAAATGACAACTATAAGTTCCTTAGTACATCCAATACATATGTATGTCAGTATTAAAATAAATTTATTATTGTGAAATGATCACAACTAACATAAAATTTTTAATATTTTTCCTAAATTCGAGAACACTTTATTAGTCTTATATCAAGAACTTTATACGTATGATATTCAAAATACTGATATAAACTAAAAATACTAAATATACAATAACTAAAGAACTGTTCACTTCTCGTCGTTATAATTATTAATGAAACGGAAAAAAAGGATTCAGTTGAATATATATCGAGTTGTTGAAAACTATTGAATAATAAAATATAGTATATGTTTTATTATTTTGAAAAAACGGATTTAAAGTTCCGGGAGTTATTGGGTTTGATTGGGTGTACATGACTCAGTAGAAGATAATAAAGAGACATCTATGAGATGTGGAGTCGGTTCAAAGAATGTTAAAGAATGGAGACAAGTAATTGTTGTGAAGGATAAAAACAGGCAGACGTAGTGTCTGAATAACACTGGAAATGTACTTGTGAAAATGTAACCAAAGGATAACGATTATGTTGTTTAATGGTGTTTAAATCAACGAATCTTTCGTCTCCAATCTTTACATCCAATCTTTACGTTGTATTCAGAGGGTCCCAATTTTAGTTCCACAGTAGTCCCAACATAGGAGAACTTAAAAGACCTCCGGTGGGTACAAGGAACCGAACACCGTAAGATAACAGAGGTTTCGGTCGGTACCATGTTGAAAGATTGATAGGAAGAGATCAGAATTGAGTAAGAGTGTTGTGATTCCACCGAAGAAGTTAAACTTCCTGGGTCATTAGCCTGACCCCGAAGGGTCCATCGTGATCACGATTTCTTGGGTGGACAGTTACGTCCTCTGTATTTCTCCGTGTCCAAGTTAGGGACCCAGCCCTTCTAGAGAACCTCTTCCTTTACTGTTTGGTGAGGTCATAAGAACTTCTTAGGGTATCAGTCTCTTCGGACCGTCCGATACCAGGTACCCTAGTTCTTAATCTGTACTCACTTCACTGAATGGTGCGTATGAGCATTAGTCTAACTCAAGTGGACGTATTAGGTCGTGTAAAGGTGTAGAGTTTTAGAATTGAAGTAGTGTAGACGTTTTAGGTACCTAATTGAGTACCTATAGAACCCCCTAGTCAATAACACGGAGGGTCTCGAAAGAAGATAAGGACGATGGATTGTTTCGAATGGAGAAATGGGTGTCTTTATCTCGTACACCACTCACTAAGTCTACTTTTTTTTTTTTACAGTAAGTTAAGTTGAAGGGTAAATGTTCACTCAGGTTCTCAATAATGACGACGGTCTATGATCTAAAAATCTTTTATAAACAATTTAAGACTTACTTTGTTGATCGAAAAGATCCAGGTCGAGTCTATTTTTATAACGAAACTACAGAGTTAATAAGGTTAAATTCACCTAAAGAGTTAGGTACAGAAATTGTAAAAAATAGACTGGTGATTTAATATTAGATAATAAAATATACTCCTGTTTATAATGAAAAGATGAGAGTCTATAGTATAAATAATATACAAAATAAAATTCTGAACAAATAATGTACCATTATCAAATATGAAAAAGGTAAATAAAGGGAAAAGTTCGTAAGTAAAGTGACACGTAAAAGGTATAAAAATACATGATATAAAATAATCAGACCCAGTCAAGATTCGGATTTCCGTTCTGGTCGAGGGGGGTCAAGTAAAGGGAAAGACTCGAGTGGAAATAATTAAGGGGAGTGGTCTTTCGTATGACCTCGTCCCCAAGAACGTTTCTTTTCTAAAAGGGTGAGGGACGGAAGAAAAGGTTGTAAAGACGTTAAATCCACCGTTGAATCTAACCTAATCATGGGACCCGGGACGACAGAAATTAAATTCTTCTTCAGCCTTCAGGGTAAAGACAGAGTTCTGAGACAAGGACAGTATAATAAAAAACATTCTCTTCTTAGGCAAAATAAACCGTATCGGTTCAAATACAAGTCACGTAACGGAAGAGTACATACACGAGTCAGAGAAGTCCACACAGGTTGTGAAACCCTGGGGTACTTGACGGTCCAAGAAGACAGGTACCCTAAAAGGGTCGTTCTTATGACCTCCCCTAACGGTTCGGAAGGTGGTCCCCTAGGAGTACTGAGTCCCTAACTGAGACACAGAGGACGTAACGTCCATCTAAGAAATCGACGACTCGGTAACCCCTTCGGGAATGAAAGTATAGAATCCACGAATTTTTTACGACCTAGTATCTTTTTCGTTCTCTTAAGATCTTTATGTAGATGAAGACGAAGTAACTGATACGATTTCGGAAACTGACACACCTAGTGTTGTTTGACGTTTTAAGAATTTTTGTACCCTTATGGTCCGGTGGAAGGGACGGAGGACTCTTTGGACACACGTCCAGTTCTTCGTTATCAATCTTGGTCGGTACCTTGTTCCCTGAACAAGTTTTAACTCTTTCTCATGTAGTTCCGATATATAACAGTGGGACTAATAAATTGAATATACGTCTCATGTAATACACTTTACATCCCGACCTACTTCGTGTTCGACCTTAGTTCTAACGGTCCTGTCTATAGTTATTGGAGTCTATACGTCTACTGTGGTGGGATTACTATCTTTTACTTCTCCTTGATTTTTCGGAGAACTACTTCCAATTTCTCCTCTCACTTTTTCGACCGAATTTTGAGTTGTAAGTTTTTTTTTTTTTTTTAGTACCGTAGGTCAGGGTAGTGAAGTACCGTTTATCTACCCCTTTGTTACCTTTGTCACTGTCTGAAATAAAAGAACCCGAGGTTTTAGTGACGTCTACCACTGACGTCGGTACTGTAATTTTCACGAACGAGGAACCTTCTTTTCGATACTATTTAGATCTGTCCCATAGTTTTTCGTCTCTATAGTGAAACGGTGGTTTCGAGACATCTCAGTTTCGATACCAAAAAGGTCATCAGTACATACCTATACTCTCAACCTGGTATTTCTGACTTGTGGTTTCTTGACTACGAAAACTCGACACCACAACCTATTTAGGAACTCTCAGGGAACCTCACGTTCCTCTAGTTTGGTCAGGTAGGATTTCCTTTAGTTGAGACTTATAAGTCACCTTCCTGACCCCGACCCCGACTTCGACTTTGAGGTTATTAAACCGGTGCATTACGTTCCCGACTGTGTAACCTTTTCTGGGACTATGACTCAGAAAACTTCCGTCCTCTTCCCCCACTGTCTCCTGCTCTGCCAACCTACCGTAGTGGCTGAGTTACTTCTACTCGAACTCGTTTGAGAGTCTCTACCACTTCTTGTCCTTTTGGACCGCATGACGTCAGGTACCTTGACGTTTCTTAGTCTGTATTAACTCGTTGAATTGTTGTTGTTGTTTGTAAATGGTCCCCTAGGGACCACCAGATCACCGATTCTTAGGTGGACGGTTACGTCTCCACTGCACAGACTAGGAACAAGGTCCTTCTAGGGTCTACGGTACCCCATTGATTCGGACTGGTGTCGATGACTCGGTCGTACGAGGTCCCATCAACGTTTGACGATGACGATTTCGGGTGCGTGGATCTCCGATACGAGACGTTGTTCTCTTGGTGGTGTTACTCTTAGGGTGTGTGCCGTTACTTGTCACCACCGGTGAGACCCATTGATCTCTTTCGGGTACGTGTCTCTGGGTCTTGTCCGTTTTGTTTATTTGTTAGTTTGAATTTTTTATTTGTAAATAGTCTACTTGTTTTTCTACTTACTTGATCTATTTTAATCTAAGGACCAGATACAATCACACAGGCTTAAAACCTACGTCCTCGTCTCACCCATTCAGATAAGATGAAAAGAGTTGGGTGAAACCTAAAAGTAAGAACTTTTAGGAAACGTGACCACTATTATAAAAAAAGTCTACGTTTACACTAACAAAGGTTCACATTTTCAGTCATTTGACAGAAGACTATATGATTGTATATAATAATATAAAAAACATACAGGAAGAAGAAATTGACTAGAACTTGAGGAACCACACCGATCATGTAGAAATATATGGTATCTTGGATCCTCTCAAAGATAAAGAAAGATTTTGATCATTTGTTTATTCACGTATGGAGTGAACCATATTACGGAAGGACTTCACAAATAACTCGTAATTCTACACGTTCCCCGACACTCTCGATGTGTACAAGGGAACGGTAGTACCTTATTCTTACCTTTCGTTAAGGTTTATTTCTTTAATAGACAGAGGTATATGTTCCAGGAAAGAGTATCTATTTAGTTCTACAGGAGAGATCACAGAGTTGAAGTGTCAGTCTAATCGAAAGTTGAATATTCGTAATTTATTTCGGAGGACTACAGACCTAGACTACAGATACCAGACAGAAGTGTAAACTTTACGACAGGAGGAGATTTTCTAATGGACCCATATTTACAACGTAACCCTTTCTACCTTGTATATAAAAGTATGTCCATGTCGTAAATTTTTATAAATTCAGGATAGATGAGGATTAAACAAAATCCTAATCAAATAGGTTGACAAAGAACCTAAATTTATTAAAAATTTATTAATTCAAAAACGTAAATATAATCATCCTATGAGATCGCAATAATGAGAAATGTTGAAGTTCTCAAGTTCCTGTTTCTCTTTCATATAAAAAGAAGGATCAAGTGACTACTACTTTATCCTCGTATTTTAAAAATTCATAGAATAAGATTCAGTATATTACTCAGGACTAATTTTAGTGACGACCTTTAGTTTCGAAAAACAAGTTACCCAAGTTGTTATCCGATAAGTAGAAGGAGCCTGTGAAACGTATTCATTATCGTCGAGTGTAAATTCTTGTTAAGGTCCCCGATATTATAGATATAAGTAAAATGTAATCTCCTAAATTAAAAGACAAATACTTAAGTCGTATAAAGAGACTTAACCTACATCAAGTCACAAAATAATATCCTTTAGTGTAAAAAAAAGAGATCCAACAGTCCTTTGTCAATGGGTTAAAATGATTCAATATTGTTACCAAGAATAGGTTTTCGACAATATTCAGTACTTTTACTTTAGTTAAATGACCGAGTCAAGGGTCTAATTCTTAACGAAATACTTATTTATTTTATTATCTACCGTAGATTTTCCCCTTCTTTATTAAATATATAAAAGTCGAATGAAGAAAATAAAGTGTAAATCATCACTTTATCAATGATAAACCTTAACTCTACAGAGTCTAACACGATCATAAAACGTTTTTTTCTTCATCCGTTTTTATTGATCTATAATGTTATTATTATTATTATTTTCGACTAAAAGGTGTTATGTGTAAGTAACTATTAAAATTATAAAATACTTAAATCTATGAAACTGTATAGAGAAGATGAAGTAAGAGTTAAAAGAAAGGGATCGGATAAGTGTAAAACAGAAAGGTCACTAGTGGACTCTTCATTTATACGGGTGGGTTTCCAAACAAGTCTTTTATTAGAAAAAAAACAGTTAAAACACATAGTGTACTTCTCAAGTGTAAAACTGTTCAGTGGGAAATAGTTAGAATAATAAGATATCTTAAACTATTTTGATTGTTTTCGACTTATTGCCAAATTCATCTTGTAGTATTCATTTGGTAATGTTTGTATTCTGTTTTGTATTCTTTCTTTTCCTCTTTTTAACTGTTGAACCTTTAAAGTTCCCTTTTTTGTTGTTCTATTGTCCTATTGACAATAGACTGTTGGAATTGTATGAATTTCGATTTACACACACTTAATCTTTCTCCCTCTAACTTGTACTAAGAGAGGAAAAAAGTACGATATTAGAAATGGATCTATTTGATAGAATTAGATTCTGATGTTAACTGTCGATGCTAAAAATCCCGTCACATACAAAGAGATGATGGATCTGGAGAAAGGTCTCGAGACTTGTGTGAATAGTTTTTCGATAAATTATAGAAGAGAACGAACAGAATTAATACGAGACACGCATACACACACACACACCACATGTACACACACACGAACGATAACGGTATAGAAACCATGTAACTATGGTAGGAAGTGGGAAAGGGAGAGGTAATAGTCAGTATAGATTAGGTTTCACTTTCACTTTCACTTCAGTGAGTCAGCACAGGTTGAGAAACGTTGGGGTACCTGACATCGGATGGTCCGAGGAGACAGGTACCCTAAAAGGTCCGTTTCCATGACCTCATGGATAGATTAAGTTAGGTAGTGATTAAGTGATATCGACAAAGGAGACTTAATAGAGGACTTGTATATAAACAAAGAGAGTTAAAGATTAAGTGGTGAGATAAGGTTCGGTGGTAGAACCTGACGACATTATAGATGAATTGACAAGATAGTGAAGGGAGGTTTGACAGTAGGTGTACCATCGTTGTTACTGGAAAGTTTTCATGTTGGTATTACAACATCAGGACGGATATTAGTAATTCCTGTTTCTGTTTGTACCGAAATTCTGGAACTAGCTCAGTAAATTCTATAGAGAACTAGGTTTAGATTGTAGTGTGAAGAGGAACGAGAGAGGATTGATGGTGGCAGAAAGTTATGGTGTAGAAGTGACACGAGGAGGGTGATGTCCAAAAACAAGTACAAGGAATAAAACGAATCATACAAGAGAGGAGGGAAGAAGTGGATCAGTCAAGAATGAGTGGGAAATCTAAAGTTGAGGAAACGTTAAAGTGACCCTTTCTAAGAGAACCGTTCCAGTTTAATGGACTAAGATATGGGATTTATTATGCCGGGAGGAGAAAATAACGTGAATGACCCATTTGAAGAAAATAGTTGAGACAAGAGAGGAGATCTGACATTTGATATTTTGTCATCTCTCCCGAATGTTGAAATGGATAGTACTATTGAATTTCTAATTCGTTCACTTACGTCTATGATCTATTGATTTTTTTTTTTTCAAATTATACTTGTGGTTAATATTCATCAACTAACGTTATTTGGTAATATTTATTACCTCCTCTCTATCTGACCCTCTAACCATAACTGTATATATGTGTTGAAATATATTTTATCTATTATTCCTGGATGACGTATCGTGTCCCTTGAAATGAATTATGAAACATTACCGGATATACCCTTTTCTTAGATTTTTTCTCACCTATATACACATTGAGGAGTGTTAGTCAAGGAGGATAGTCCTTTGAAGGTATTCGGAGAATAGGAATAGGTAGTCCCCGTCTGTCTTACCGTTGGTGTCAGTGCCTTTTGATTGGTTTGACTAGTGAACCTAGTGAACCTAGTGTCGGAACTGATTGAGTTACTTTGGTACTCGGTGTAGCACATCCCGGTGGGTTCTGTCAACTCAGTACCACCTCTCAATACTGTTTTGTGCCAGGTGACCTCTTCCCTTACTGTTTGGTTAAGTCATAAGAACGGAACTCTTGCGACACTTGTCATACTTTTCTGTCTTTCTATACTGTAATTTTCTACTTAAGGGGTCCAGTCATCCACGGGACCACTATCTGTCCCTTCGGACCAAACGACGTCAGGTACACCAGCGTTTCTTTGTCTGAACTGATTCGGTGACTTTACTTGACTTTTGATAAAGTGAAACGATATATGGACTTTAATTGTGTTGTAATATTTAGTTGATATACGGTTATTTTCAAAAAAATAGTATTTTATTTTAAAATTTTATTATAATAAATTTATTGTACTTTTATATTTTGTGAATTCCTATATAAATCGTTTTATTATTCACATCCTGAAGATATGATTTTTGAACTTTTTTAAAGACTCTGTCCTATCTTTTCTTTGTTTTTCTTATTTGGTATTTATTGACTATTTCACCTTAAGTGTTTTACATTTTGAAGATAATAAGTCTTTTGTTGTAATTCTTTTAATTTTCTATTGATCCTCTTATAAAATACACACACATACACACACGTACTTATGTACACATATATATTGTTTCCTATACGTAGAATTTATATATTTCTATTATTCTTAATGTTGAGTTAATCTTTTGTGGAGATAAGTGTTACTAAAATTTACTTTGTGTTGGGTTTAAACGTAGTCACCCATTTATCCATTTGTTTAAATCCATATAGGTAGGATGAATGGGTATTTTTTCCTTACTTTATTCTGTACTTTCATGTATCTATTTAGAGTCTTTACAAGATGACTCTTTTCTTAGGTCTATTTTTGTCTCATGTATAAGATCCTAAGATAAATATACCTTAAGATCTTTTCCGTTTTCAATAGATATCATTTTTTTTTTCTTTTTCGAACTAATCAACAACTAATCCTGAGCCCTTCCTTCAGTCGTATGACTACCGTATCCGTGTGTCCCTCAAAAAGACCCACTACCTGTACAAGTTATTGAACTAACATCATCACCCAATTTTACCACCTACGTGACAGTTTGAGTAGTTTCACATGTATTTTCACTCACTTAAAATAACGTACATTTAATATAAAGTTATTTTAATTCATTTACTTTTTTGATTAAGTTATAAATTTATGATACCCAACTTTTTATTCATTTTTTAATGTTCATTTATTTTTCGGAATCGGTTATGTTGACTATGGTTAAGAATAAAGTTTCACTCCGTCATTATCAGTGTGGAAGGAGTTTCTTGACCCTCTTAAAAGACATTAGTAAAATACAGGGATAAAAGAAACCCTTTATGGTTTTTAACGTGGAGAATTTGTCACGTAATTTTTCGTCTCTGTAGTGAAACGACTGTTTCCAGACATATCAGTGTTGATACCAAAAAAGTCATCAGTACATACCTACACTTTCAATCTGATATTTTTTCCGACTCGCGGTTTCTTAACTACCAAAGTTTGACACCACGATCTCTTCTGAGGACTCTCAGAAAACCTGACGTTTCTTTAGATTGGTCAGTCAGGATTTCCTTTAGTTTGGACTTATAAGTAACTTTCCTGACCACTTCGACTTCGACTTTGAGATTATGAAACCGGTGGACTGTGCTTTTTGACTGAGTAACCTTTTCTGGGACTACGACCCTTTCTAACTTCCACCCTCCTCTTCACCTACTGTCTCCTACTTTACCAACTTACCGCAGTGGTTGAGCTACCTGTACTCAAACTCATTTGAGGCCTTCAAACACTACCTGTCCCTTCGGACCTCACGACGTCAGGTGTCCCAGTATTTCTCATCCTGTGTTGACTCGTTGACTTGACTTGACTATAAGTATAACAATATTTTACTGTTTTAAAGTAAGAAAAAATACCGACTCTTTGTAAGGTAACACACTATATATACACACTATGTATGTCTGTGTGTGTGTATATATATATATAGGTAAGTAGATAACTACCAGTGAATCTAATGAAGGTATGGAACTGATAGTATTTATTGCGACGTTGTTTGTATCCCCACGTATATAGAGAAACTTAATCACACACACACACACACACGAGTCAACGAAGTCGACACAGATTGAGAAACACTGAGATGTCCGACATCGGGCGGTCCGAGGAGACAGGTACCCTAAGAGGTCCGTTCTTATACCCTCACCCAACGGTACAAGAGGAGGTCCTCTAGAACGGTTGGGTCCCTAGGTTGGGTATAGAGTACGTAGAGGAGGTAACGTTCGTCTAAGAAATGGGTGACTCCGGTGGACCCTTCAGGGAATCAATCACAAAAGAAGTCTATTTGTAGATCCTCATCTTAACGACCTAAAATAATATCAAGATTACAAAACTCCTTAAAGGGAAGACAAAAAGGTATCACCGATGTGGTTAAATGTAAGGGTGGTTGTCACGTGTTCACAAGGGAAAAGAGGTGTTGGAACGGCTGTGAACGACCAAAACAAGAAACAAAAAACTACTGTCGGTAAGACTGTCCACACTCCACTATAGAGTATACCAAAAATAAAGTAGAGGGACTACTAATCACTACAACTCGTAAAACAGTACACAGACGACTAGTAGACATATAGAAGAAACCTTTTTACAGATAAGTATAGGAGACGGGTAAACAATCAGTCGGACAAATCAAAAAACCACGACTCAACATTCTCAAGAAGGGCATAAACCCTATAATTGGAAAATAATCTATCTAGTAAACGTTTGTAAAAGATCGTAAGTCATCTGTCGGAAAAACGAAACAACTACTAAAGGAAGTGACACGTTTTCGAAAAGTCAAACTACACCAGGGTAAACAAATAAAAAAGAAAACAAAGGGAACGGACTTCTCTGTATAGAGAAGGGAGGTTTATAATGGTTCTGATTATAGTTTTTCACATGACAAAAATAAAAGAAGATCTTCAAAGTCCAGAAAGTAAATTCGGAAATTAGACAAAACTTAAATAACAACACATACCACACTCTTTCATCAAGTTAAAATGAGAAAGTGTACATCACCAGGTCAAAAAGGTTGTAGTGAATGACTTCTCCGAAAGAAAAAGGAGTAACATATAAGAATGGAACAAATAACATCTAATTAATGAATATAATAACACCCAAATAAAGACCCGAGAGATAAGACAAGGTGACTAGATATACAGACAAATCCACGGTCCTAGTTTGACAAAGATAATCTCCTCGAAACGTCATATCAAACTTTAGTCCCTCATATTGTTGAGATCGAAACAGGAAGAAAGAGTTCCAACAAAACCGATAAGTCCTAGAAAACACAAAGGTTTATACACACGAGTCTCCGATTCAGAACAGACTGAGAGACATTGGGGTACCTGACATCGGGTGGTCTGAGGAGACAAGTACCTTAAAATGTCCGTTCTTATGACTTCCCCCAACAGTAAAGGAAGAGGTCCGCTAGGAGGACTGGGTCCCTAGCTAGGGTACAGAGGACGTCAACCGAGAACGTAACCGTTCGTCTAAGAAATGGTGATACAAAGGTACATTTAAAATGTTATCGAATAAGATCAGAATACCTTTTTTTAGTAACCATAAAACTACTCTTAATGTGACTTAGACATTTAACGAAATAGAAAGAATAAAATTTATGTTAAAATTCTCGTTGTCGTTTTTTAATAATCTCGAACCTAAACTGGACCGTTGGGTGAGGTCATGAGAACGGACCTCTTAGGGTACACATCTCCTCGGACCGCCCGATGTCAGGTATACCAACGTTTCTCTTCCCGTGTTGACTAGTACATATGTGTTTGGAAATTTTGGACAATTAAAGTAAAAAGTCCAAACGTAAACGAAAAAGTTATAAAATTTATATAGTACAGGATATAACATAGTCGAGTCAAGTCAAGTCAACGAGTCAGCACAGACTGAAAAAGTAAGATGTACCTGATATCGTACGGTCCGGAGGGACAGGTAGTGGTTGAGGGCCCCAGATGAGTTTGAGTAGAGGTGGCTCAACCACTACGGTAGGTTGGTTGAGTAGGAGACAGTAGTGGAAGAGGAGGACGGAAGTTAGAAAGGGTCGTAGTGTCAGAAAAAAAAAAAAAAAACTAACGAGTCCTTCAAAAGAAAAAAAAAATTAAAATAAAAAAAGGAAATGTTATGACATAACCAAAACGGTATGTAACTGTATTTAGGTGGTGTCCACATGTACTCAAGGGTTGGGACTTAGGGGGAGGGTGGTGGGAGGGGTAAAGTAGAGAGACCCAGTAGGGTCACGTGGTCGGGGTTCGTAGGACATAGTTTAGACTAAGTAAAGAATGTACTATCATATGTACAAAGTTACGGTAAGAGGGTTTCGTAGGGTGGGAGAGGGAGAGGGTGTCTGAGGTTTTCAGACAAGAAATGTAGACACAGAGAAAACGACAGAGCGTATGGTCCAATAGTAATGGTAGAAAGATTTAAGGTATATATACACAATCATATGACATAACCACAAAAAGAAAGACCGAATGAAGTGAGACATATTAGCCGAGGTCAAAGTAGGTGGAGTAATCTTGACTAAGTTTACATAAGAAAAATTACCGACTCATTATGAGGTAACACATATACATGGTGTCGAAAGAATAGATAGGCAGACGACTACCTGTAGATCCAACAAAGGTACAGGACCGATAATATTTGTCACGACGCTACTTGTAACCCCATGTGTACAGAGAAAGTTAAGACCAAAGGAGTCACACATACGGGTCGTCACCCTAACGACCCAGTATTCCATCAAGATAAACGTTAAAAAATTCCTTAGAGGTGTGACAAGAGGTATCACCGACATGATCAAACGTAAGGGTGGTTGTCACATCCTCCCAAGGGAAAAGAGGTGTGGGAGAGGTCGTAAATAACGAAC
>SJYO01004475.1:324342-495867 GCA_006410555.1 Capra ibex | reverse complement strand
AGTAATGGTAGAAAGATTTAAGGTATATATACACAATCATATGACATAACCACAAAAAGAAAGACCGAATGAAGTGAGACATATTAGCCGAGGTCAAAGTAGGTGGAGTAATCTTGACTAAGTTTACATAAGAAAAATTACCGACTTATTATGAGGTAACACATATACATGGTGTCGAAAGAATAGGTAGGCAGACGACTACCTGTAGATCCAACGAAGGTACAGGACCGATAATATTTGTCACGACGCTACTTGTAACCCCATGTGTACAGAGAAAGTTAAGACCAAAGGAGTCACACATACGGGTCGTCACCCTAACGACCCAGTATTCCATCAAGATAAACATCAAAAAATTCCTTAGAGGTGTGACAAGAGGGATCACCGACATGATCAAAAGTAAGGGTGGTTTTCACATCCTCCCAAGGGAAGAGAGGTGTGGGAGAGGTCGTAAATAACGGACATCTGAAAACCTAGCGACGGTAAGACTGACCACACTTTACCATGGAGTAACACCCAAACTAAACGTAAAGAGATTATTACTCACTGCAACTCGTAGAAAAGTATCGGTAGGCATACAGAAGAAACCTCTTTACAGATAAATCAAGAAACCGGGTAAAAAACTGACCCAGTAAATAAAAAGACCTTAACTCGACGTATTCAACGAACATATAAAAACTCTAATCAAGAAACAGTCAACGAAGTAAACGATAATAAAAGAGGGTAAGTCTTCCGACAGAAAAGTGGAACGAATATCAAAGGAAACAACACGTCTTCGAAAATTAAAATTAATCTAGGGTAAACAAATAAAAACGAAAATAAAGGTCATAAGACCCTCCACCTAGTATCTCCTAGGACGACACTAAATACAGCCTCTCACAAAACAAATACAAGAGGAGATCCTCAAAATATCAAAGACCAGAATGTAAATCTAGAAATTAGGTAAAACTCAAATAAAAACACTTACCACAATCTTTCACAAGATCAAAGTAAGAAAATGTTCACCAACTGGTCGAAAGGGTCGTAGTGAACAATTTCTCTAACAGAAATTAGGTAACATATAAGAACGGAGGAAACAGTTTCTATTCCACAGGTATCCACACACCGAGTTTACTCAGTCAAGAAGTGTAGTTCACCGGTTTCATAACCGTAAAGTCGAAGTCATAGTCAGGGACGTCCCTTATAAGTCCTGACTAAAGGAAATTCTACCTGACCAACCTAGAGGAACATCAGGTTCCCTGAGAGTTCTCAGAAGAGGTTGTGGTGTCAAGTTTTCATAGTTGAGAAGTCGGGAGTCGAAAGAAATATCAGGTTGAGAATATAGGTATGTACTGGTAACCTTTTTTATATCGGAAGTGATCTGTCTGGAAACAACCGTTTCATTACAGAGACGAAAAATCATACGAGAGATCCAACCAGTATTGAAAAGAAGGTTCTTCATTCGTAGAAAATTAAAGTACCGACGTCAGTGGTAGATGTCACTAAAACCTCGGGAGGTTTTTATTTTCAGACGGTGACAAAGGTAACAAAGGGGTAGATAAACGGTACTTCACTAACCTGGTCTACGGTATTAAAATGAAAAGACTTACAACTGAAAATTCGATTGAAAAGTGAGAGGAGAAAGTGAAAGTAGTTCTCTGAGAAATCAAGAAGAAGTGATAGACTGTATTCCCACCATAGTAGACGTATAGACTCCAATAACTATAAAAGAGGGTCGTTAGAACTAAGGTCGAACACGAAGTAGGTTGGGTCACAAAGAGTACTTCAATTTATTCAATTCAATTTATTCAATTTATTATTCATTCAATTTACTCGTTCCACTGTTATACGTCGGAACTATATAAGGAACAGGACAAACCTTGGTCAGACAACAAGGTGTAGGTCAAGATTGACAACGAAAGACCGGACGTATGCCTAAAGAGTTCTCCGTCTAGTCCAACAGACCATAAGGGTAGAGAAATTCTTGCAACGTGTCAAACAACACTAGGGTGTCAGTTTCCGAAACCGTATCAGTTCTTTCGTCTTTATCTACAAAAAGACCTTGAGAGAACAAAAAAGTTACTAGGTTGTCTACAACCGTTAAACTAGAGACCAAGGAAACAGAAAAGATTTTGGTCGAACTTGTAGAACTTCAAGTGTCAAGTGTATGACAACTTCGGACCGAAAATATTCGGATATAACACATGCCCTTCTTAAAAAAAAAGGAGATGGGAAACTCCAAGAAAGTCAAACGTATTATTAAATTAACTGTCTATTAGTCATCTTTTTAATTTAAACATGTATACCCTCGGATGAATTAGTACTTTCTGAAGTTCGCTCAGTGTTGTGACTCCGAAATTACGGTGTGATTCGACTCTTCTTCCCCACTTCCCAGCCACCGAAGTTTCCCTTCCTTCTGTAAAGTGTTCTACCTTCTCGTTTACAAACGATTCAATGTCAAACAGTACGGTTCGTCTCTGTTACCCTGTATCTCTCCTTAAATTTATTTCTCTGGCACGACACGAAGGGTGTCGAAGGGTGTGGGTCGGGTGTGACAAACACTATAGGGACCACTGGATCTTGGTCCGAAAGATAGATTTAAAAAATTCCGTCGAACTCTTCATTTTTCAAGAAGGACCCTGAAAACTTGGAATATTTGTTTTCTTAAGTGTACACTTTCGTCCAAAAACCTGGAACACCTGTGTAGAACCCCACCGGATAAAACGAGGGACAGTTGACATTCTAGATATTCACGTTGACAATACAAGTTGATATGACGTTATTTTTTAAAACATTTTCGAAGTATTTTATTCATTGTGGAGGTGTAGGATTATCGCGAACGGATCATGGAGTCTACCACTTCTTAGACGGACGTTACATCCGCTGGGCCCAAGTTAGGGACCCAGCCCTTCTCGGGAACCTCTTCCCTTACCGTTGAGTAAGATCATAAGAACGGACCTTTTAAGGTATCTGTCTCTTTGGACCACCTGATGTCAGGTACCCTGACGTTTTCTCAACCTGTACTGACTCGCTGATTGAGTTACCTGTACTCACACTCGTTCGAGGTCCTCAACCATTACCTGTCCCTTCGGACTGCACGACGTCAGGTACCCCAGTGTTTCTCAGTCTGTGCTGACTCACTGACTTGACTTGACTCACTGATTGTGGTGTAGGATTATTTTATATGGAAATTTTATACGTTTCAAATTGGTCTCCTTATTTAACTGTAATATTTTACAGACGAATAAAATCAATAATTAAGAAACAATATAGAAATAAAGTATTTTATAATCATCGACCATACAGGGAGACTCTTTAGTGAGTAACCTACACTGTAGGCCAGTTGTCGAATCACTTCACAATGTCACGACGTACAGATTGAGAAAATTAGGAACAAGTACTGTCGTGTGCGGTACGATGGTGCAATTACGGTGACTTGGCCCCTTACAAGATCGTAACCAGTGAAGAGTCCGAGCCTATTTTAGAAATGGAAGTCTTAGAGTACAGGACTATGAATGAAGGAGTACTGACCAGGTTTATACGATGTACATTGTATCCACACGACACATTCTTGGAAAAAAAGAAGTAAGGACAAACGGTCGGAGTAGACCGTGGTTAGTTCATGTAGTCTAGAGAACATTTCTACTTGAATAGGACTGGGTTTACCTATCGGGTAAGAAATGTAGGTGTGTCTAAAGGAGGGGGTCCAAATTCGAGAAAAACGAAGAATACAGATACTCCCCTCCCTCTCTGAAATTTTAGGATAGGTGGGAGTTTCTACTCGGACAGGAGACTAAGTCTGTCTAACAAAAATGTGAGAAAGGGTCTTGTAACTCCCTAATAAACGAGATAAAAAATTAATTAAAGGTAACCTCATATCAACTAAATATTACGACACAAGTAAAGACGACACATCGTTTCACTTAGTCAATACGCGTATATATATATATATATATATACATATATATAAATAGGTGAGAAAAATTCTTAGATAAGGGTATATCCTGTAATGTCTCATAACTCATCTCAAAGGACACGATACGTCATCCAGGAATAATCAATAAATACAACATATATCGTCAAATGTACACAACTAGGGTCAGAGGTTCAAATAGGGAGAACCATCGGTATGTATGAAAACAGTATCTAAAGATGTCAACCAGAACAGAGATTTTACGTGGGTCTTACGTCGACGAGGAGTTGTAGAAACGGGGGTTGTTGGACAATATTTGGTGACACTAAAGTTGTATACGACAACAGGGACTAAAATGGGTACAAGAAACATGTCAAATACTGGTTGTGTCTAACTGACAAAATTTTGAGTACAGCCTACCGAAGTAAAGAGACAAGTGATTAGAGGTCTTGGTTACCTTCCTTTTCGGTTTCCAGCGTGTCACCGTGTAAGTCGCAGTTTCAAGAGGTACTAGACCGTCGAGGGAGGTGGGAGTGGGAGAGGATGTGGGAGGTCGGTGTGACCGAAAGTGCGACGAGGTGTTGGTGTGTCCACGGCTGGGTTCCGGAAACGTGAAGGATAAAGACTAGTTGTATCGGGAGTAAATGAGTACAGGTACATCAAAAATTAGTTTCCAAAAGGGAAGAGTCACTCCAGAAGGACTCATGGACTAAAATTTAAAATGATTCCTCCGGGATGTTTATAGACACTTTTCTTCTGTTCGTTTTTCGTTTCCTCTTTTCCTTTCTATATGGGTAAACTTATGTCTCAAAGTTTCTTGTCGTTACTCTCTGTTCTTTCGGAAGGAATCACTAGTCACGTTTCTTATCTCCTTTTGTTGTCTTACCCCTTCTGATCTCTAGAGGAGTTCTTTTAATCTCTATAGTTCCCTTGTAAAGTACGTGTCTGCCCGTGTTATTTCTTTTCTTTACCATGTCTGGATTGTTTTCGTCTTCTATAATTCTTCTCCGCCATTTTGATGTGTCTTTTGACATGTTTTTTTTTCTATAAGTACTGGGTCTATTAGTACTACCATACTAGTGAGTGGATCTCGGTCTATAGGACCTTATACTTCAGTTCACCCAGAATTTTCGTAGTGATGCTTGTTCCTATCACCTCCACTACCTTAAGGTCGACTCGATAAAGTTTAGGACTTTCTACTACGACACTTTCACGACGTGAGTTATACAGTCGTTTAAACCTTTTGAGTCTTGAGTCCACCGGCGTCCTGACCTTTTCCAGTCAAAAAGTAAGGTTAGGAATTCTTTCCGTTACGGTTTCTTACGAGTTTGTGGTGTGTTAATGTGAGTAGAGTGTGTGATCATTTCATTACGAGTTTTAAGAGGTTCGGCCCGAAGTTCTCATGTACTTGGTACTTGAAGGTCTACAAGTTCTACCAAAATCTTTTCCGTCTCCTTGGTCTCTAGTTTAACGGTTGTAGGCGACCTAGTGACTTTTTCGTTCTCTCAAGGTCTTTTTGTAGATAAAGACGAAATAACTGATACGCTTTCGGAAACTGACACCCTAGTGTTGTTTGACACGTTGTAAGAATTTCTCTACCCTATGGTCTGGTGGACTAGACGGAGAACTTTTTAGATATACGTCCAGTCCTTCGTTGTCAATCTTGACCTGTACCTTGTTGTCTGACCAAGGTTTATCCTTTGTCTCATGTAGTTCCGACATATAATAGTGGGACAAATAAATTGAATATACGTCTCCTGTAGTACTCTTTGCGACCCAACCTACTTGGTGTTCGACTCTTTATAGTTACTCTAACGGTACTCTTTATAGTTATTGGAGTCTATACGTCTACTGTGGTGGGAATACCGTCTATCGTTTCTTGATTTCTCGGAGAACTACTTTCACTTTCTCCTCTCACTTTTTCAACCGAATTTCGAGTTGTAAGTCTTTTGATTTTAATACCGTAGACCAGGGTAGTGAAGTACCGTTTATCTACTCCTTTGTCATCTTAGTCACTGTCTGAAATAAAACCCCCCGAGGTTTTAGTGACATCTACCACTCACGTCGGTACTTTAATTTTCTGTGAGGAACCTTCATTTCAATCCTGGTTGGATCTGTCGTATGATTTTTCGTCTCTGTATTAAAACGGTTGTTTCTAGACAGGTGAATTTCTATACCAAAAAGGTCATCAGTATATACCTACACACTCAACCTGATATTTCTTTCGACTCACGACTTCTTAACTACGAAAACTTGACACCAAAACTTCTTCTGAGAACTCTCAGGGAACCTGACGTTCCTCGAGGTTGGTCAGGTAAGATTTCCTTTAGTCAGGACTTATCAGGGGTCTTCCTGACTAACATGGTTATGAAACCAGTGGACTACACTTCTTGACTGAGTAAACTTTTCTGAGATTACGACCCTTTCTAACTTCCACCCTCCTCTTCCCCTGTTGTCTGCTACTCTACTAACCTACCGTAGTGGTTGAGTCACCTGGAGTCAAACTCATTTGAGACACTCAACCACTACCTGTCCCTCCGGACCGTACGACGTCAGGTACCACAACGTTTCGCAACCTGTGCTGACTTTCTGACTTGACTCATAAGGGTTAAGGTTGAACTACAAAAGGAAAAAAGGGGCGAAACCTTGTGACTAACTGTGATTATATAAGTATATTGAATTTGTTAAAATAATAGAAAGAGGGGGGTGATCGTACATTCGACTACTCCCGTTTTATAAAATCAAAAGAGAAACAAATAAAGCAAGTAACTATAAACGAATAAAGGATCTTTTGACATTTCCTCTGGTCCATTAAGTAGGCTTAAACAATTTGTCCACTTAACTGGTTATGATACTAAAAAAATTGACTCATATCCCTTCTTAATTTGTTCTATAGAATTAAGTCGTCTATAAATTGGTTGGTTGTTAATCACTACTTCTATTGAACCGATTGATTCTTTACAAATACAGATACATTCTTCCAAAAAGTCTTGTTGGTTCCTTTTATTTCTTTTACCGTTACTTGATCTGTCAGTTAGAATATAAACTAATATATTTTTGAGTTGCAAAAGGTGAAGGACTAAACCTACGTAAATATAAGAGACAGGATTATGACTTAATGTCTGAACGAAAATTAATCTATTATTTAAGACATGTAAATATCAAGGACATTTTATTCTCTGGTAATAGAACTGGAAAAATTAACTGAATTAGACGGTTCTAAGACTGGTTTCGAACATTGTAAAACTGTGGTGTAAAACGTTTTTCGAAAATATATAACTTCGAAGTAGTTTGTCTTATTATATACACGTCTCTGACCTTTATACATGAAACGAGTCATATGAGATTAATTGTATTAACCGGATCGTGGTTTTTACTTCCCTTCTCAATGTAAAATTTTGTGTGTCTATAATTTTTCTGGTAAGAAGTAAATTCAGTGATTATCAAATATACACAAAGACACATACACTAAGTTAGTTCTTATATATACCCTTTTTCATTAGTCTTTTCTTCATTACTCTCAATAACCTCGGATTTTATCCTAACTACTTTCTTCTTCAGATTATTACATCACCGGAAGTCTTTTTTTTTTTTTTTTCTTGTTTATGATACGATTTTATTTATCCTTAATTAATTCTTCTGTTTGAACCTTTTTGTGATACCCTTTACTTCTAATACTATTTCGAATAGAGTTCCGTCATGATGACCATTCTCTTTTATTTTTCTTTCTTTTAAGCGTATGGTTATAGTAGGATATCTAAACCCATCGTTACTACCGGACGTGTTTAACGTTACGTGAGGGTCCGTTTTAAAATGAATTTTATATCACCCTTAATACCACCGATATAGATCAGCGATGTCACCCTATGTTTATATATTCGTGTATTCACATTACCCCTGTCAAATCATTTTCGGACACAAACGTCGGACAATATAAATTCCACCGATAACATTACTACTTTATTTTTTGTCTTAATAGTTTACTGATCTATCTCTTATGTCAAATGTCCAAAGAACGAGTGACAGTGAAGGTCCACAGACGATTGGGAGATAAATGACCGACTTCTAAAGGTGAACAAAGTGACGTAAAAATAGGGTGTAGAATAAAGGTAGTACTACGGACCGAAATAAGACCCAGTGTAGTAATAGATGCATCTACTAGACGGAGTGTTGAGTTCAGAGTCAAGGAACTGAAGGAGTAGAAATTGATAGTAAAAGAAAGGAGGTAGAGTCGGTGGATGAGCATACCAGTGTGGGACCTGAAAAGTTACAGTTATTGATGAGATGTAATTCTTAGAGGTGAAATCGTAAGATAAACGACTGGTGGAACGTGAAAAGAAGGAAAAGTGAGGGTTAAAACGACGACTTCGGATCGAACTTTCTAAAACTCATACCCTTTACTCGTGTTAACATGTCATCAAACTTGTGGGAAACCGTAACGGGAAGAAACCCTAATCTTACTTTTGAAAAGGTCAGGACACCGGTTACGTCTCAAAAGGTTTAAACGTCTGTATGACTCATGTCGTGAAATTATCGTAGCACCAATAGGTCCAGTAATTCCGGAAAAAACATATCAAGAAGACACATAAGAACGGTGGAGAAGAATTAGAGAAGACGAAGTCAATCCAGGAAACCCAAAGACAGGAAATAGTACGTATAAGAACGTACTTTAAAGGGGAACTATAAAGGTTAAAAGAACTAATACCCTCTCAGTTAAGGGTCCGTCCAACTATTCTTCAGGCCCCGAGGGACTCCTCGTTACCCAGACCCCAAGAGCTCCTCTTCTGCCCCAGACCTTAAGAGTTCCTCTTCCTTTCCTGTTAGAAAAAAAAAAAAAGGAAAGGAGATGTAAGGAATCAGGTGTGTTGTTTGTTGAGTCAAATTTGAGACATGATCCGTAATATATTGTTGTTACATAGGACGGACTCCTTTCAAAGAGGAAGGACTTTTGGAAGACTGATTAAGACTGTAGAATCTTGTATTTAATACTCGCACCCAGACCAAGTCAAGTCAAGTCAAGTCAGTGAGTCAGCACAGCTGAGAAACGCTGGGGTACTTAGTGTCGTGGGGTCCGGAGGGACAGGTAGTGGTTGGGGGTCTCAAGTGAGTTTGAGTACAGGTAGTTCAGTCACTACGGTAGGTCCGTAGAGTAGGAGACAGTAGGGGAAGAGGAGGACAGGGGTTAGGGAGGGTCGTAGTCCCAGAAGAGGTTACTCAGTTGAGAAAAGTACTCCACCGGTTTCATAACCTCAAAGTCGAAGTCGTAGTCAAGAAGGTTACTTGTGGGTCCTGACTAGAGGAAGTCTTACCTGACCAACCTAGAGGAACGTTAGGTTCCCTGAGAAGTCTCAGAGGAGGTTGTGGTGTAAAGTTTACATAGTTAAGAAGTCGTAAGTCGAAAGAAGTATCAGGTTGAGAGCGTAGGTATATACTGGTGACCTTTTTGGTATCGGAACTGATCACCCAGACCATCCTAGAAAGATAATAATTTAAGATTAGGACAATAGGATTTTACACTTAACACCCTCACCCAGACCATTTTAAAAGTGTTCGAACTCTGTAAGAAAACTAAGTGGTATTATTGTTTAATTTTTCATTTATTAAGGGAGTGATTTCTGATCACTCACCCCGTGAGAGGTGGGGGAAGACTACAGATACAGTTTTCACAAGAGACAAGGAAAAGTGACATTATTTTGAAGACGGTGTGTTCTCGGGACTCACCAGTTCGGACCAGAGACCAGGACTTCGATATAGAAGTCTCTAGTATTTAGGTTGTGGAAAAGTGGTATTCGATAGTTACTCTAGAGATCAAAAAGGGTAAGATACCAAAAGGAGATAAATAAACGTAACAATAGATAGTAATGATAAGAGACCTTGAGACTTGAGTCAACCCATATATAAAGGGAAAGAGGGAAGTGACGGTCCCAGGAGACAGGGACCCTAAAGGATCCGTTCTTGTGACCTCACCCAACAGTAACGGAAGGGGTCCCCTAGAAGGACTGGGTCCCTAGTTTGGGGTCCGAGGACAGTGCAGAGGACGTAACGTCCGTCTAAGAAATGGCAACTCGGGGACCCTTCGAAAGATAGATTGGTTTGACACGAAAGATCGATTGGTTTTGCTAACTATAAAACGGAAGTCCCAGTGGGACCTCGATATGTAAGGGGTTTAGGTCGACTTAGAGAGGTAATATAAGAATGTACTACCGAGTCACTGTAAGTTCTATCAAAAGTGGGGAGGAAGAACTTATGGAGAGAAGAGAACCGCAGATGTAGTGATGTGTGAAGTTTCAAAGGAGGACGGCGTGGTCAGAGAAAAAACCAGGACCCGATCGGTAAGGAGGACACTGGTATACGTTAATACTTACCTTAGTGGAAAAGAGAAACAGAATATGAAAGAGGGGGTTTTTCTCCTTTAAAACGAGGGAGAAGGGGGTTATGAGAAGAGATAAGACATCGTAGAGGCATTCACTGTATGGTAGAAAATTAAATAAGAAGGTTACAGGAGTGAGGAAAATAGGTTAAATAGTGGGATAATAAAGTTTAAATGGAGGGTTAATATAGAGTTGGACGAGTAAAGTTGACAGGAAGTAAGATCAATTTCGTAGTAGTCGTAAAGGTTGGACGTGTTGACGTGCAGAGCGAGAGTAGAGGGACGAAGGTAAAAATAGAGTGATGACCGGTAAAAGGTATCGATGTTTTTACTAAGCGAAAAATTTGTATTCAACTTAGTACAGTAAAAACATACTTTACGAAGGTTCTAAAGGATGACGAGAAACCTCCTTTTTTACCGAGAACAGTTTAATAAAAATAGAGTATTATATAGTAAGATAGAGAACTAGTGTAGAGTGGTACGGTGTCGGCGTGACCAAAGGAAATGAGACGAGTAAGGACGGTTCAAGAAAGACAGGAGTCTCGAAAAGTGAACGATAAGGGTACCGATCGTCAAGAGTAGGGGAATTGTACCGATCCAAATTTTTTGTTTTGTTTTGTTTGTTTGTTTGTTTGTTGACATTCAGAGTCTCCTTCTTTTCTTCCTTTCTTCTTTCTTTTCTTTCTTTGTCTTTCTTTCTTTCTCTTTTTTCTCTTTCCTTCTTTCAAAGGGTTGGTGGGTTAGTTTTTACCTACGAAAGACGAAGATCAAGGAAATTGACTTATACGATAAAGGAATAGTAAAAAGTGTCAGACATTAGTGGACAAAATACATAAACGAAGGACCAACTAACAGGTAGAGTCCGATGATCTTACGTTAAAGGTAATCCCGTCCCTGAAATAGAATCAGTGGTACCATCACACTGTGTTTTATTAGTGAGACCATTTATAGAAACTCGTCTTATTTTATTATTAGCTTATACTTGATGACGTGTGTTCGATTAAACCCTTTCGATAATAAAAGATAAAGACGTGTTTATGGAAATCACGGTTTTTGTTTCGATATCATACTTTTCTTTGTCCGAAGGTACCCGACAGGTTTTACTATTTATTGAGGGTCTTAGATCGAATACTGAATCGGTTCGTGTTCTTTATGGTGAATTCGGTGCACGACTACTCATTTACCATTTACTAAGGGACTCACAGGTAGACTTTTTTCTGGATTTTTATTACCTCTTGACTAACGCGTGGTTTGTAACACGACCCATAAAATAGATTTAATAGAGATCATAGTTTGTTATGAGTCTTCATACGTGACAGTAGTAGTAAAGTGGGTATTTTTAAGACTGGAGTCCTTCTATTCTTGAACGGATTTTAAAGTATTTATCACTCGTTACTTATAAGGTAATGTCTAATATAGACGGGTCGAAGTTTCATATATAAGAAAGACGTTATAATACATAGGAGAGTAGAAAACGAAGGATAAAGTCATTTAAATTCAACCATGGAAAACTTAGACTCTTAATTTCACATCCGGGTCCTCTCTAGACATTCTAAAGATTAAAAGTAGAGGATTCCCTGGAGGGTTTTCCTTCCTCTTCCTCCCTCTTCCCTCTTTGTGAATTCTGATTAACCCCATGTGACGTTTCCATGTCATAGTAACCTGTAGTGACCCAATTATATTTTCACACTCTCCTCTTTGACCGAAAATCTGGGTTTGATCAATAGAGTCGGTTTACTGAGGGATTTGATATGGTCTTAGTATATCCATTTATTTCTACGTTTTTACTTTCCAATCCAAACGTACCCGTGTCCGTTTGATAATCACTCGGCAATTACTTGACAAGTTATCTTAGGTATGTTCGTTGAGGACGTCGAGTTAAAGTCTTTTTATTTACTGGGTTAGTTTTTACCCGGTTTCTTGATTTATCTGTAAAGAGGTTTCTTCTGTATGCCTACCGATTGTTTATGTACTTTTCTACGAGTTGTAGTGAGTAATAATCTCTTTACGTTTAGTTCTGGTGTTACTCTATGGTAAAGTGTGGTCAGTCTTACCGTCGCTAGGTTTTGAGATGTTCGTTATTTACGACCTCTCCCACACCTCTCTTCCCTTGGGAGAATGTGACAACCACCCTTACGTTTGATCATGTCGGTGATACCTCTTGTCACACCTCTAAGGAATTTTTTGATGTTTATCTTGACGGAATACTGGGTCGTTAGGGTGACGACCCGTATGTGTGGCTCCTTTGGTCTTAACTTTCTCTGTGTACATGGGGTTACAAGTAGCGTCGTGACAAATGTTATCGGTCCTGTACCTTTGTTGGATCTACAGGTAGTTGTCTGCTTACCTATTCTTTCGACACCATGTATATGTGTTACCTCATAATGAGTCGGTAATTTTTCTTATGTAAACTTAGTCAAGATTACTCCACCTACTTTGACCTCGGCTAATATGTCTCACTTCATTCGGTCTTTCTTTTTGTGGTTATGTCATATGATTGTGTATATATACCTTAAATCTTTCTACCATTACTATTGGGATATACACTCTGTCGTTTTCTCTGTGTCTACACATCTCGTCTGAAAACCTGAGACACCCTCTCCCTCTCCCACCCTACTAAACCCTCTTACCGTAACCTTGTACATATGATAGTCCATTCTTTGCTTAGTGGTCAGATATAAACTATGTACTATGTCCTACGAACCCCGACCACGTGACCCTACTAGGTCTCTCTATTATACCCCACCCTCCATCCTCCCTCCAAGTCCTAACCCTTGAGTACATGTGGGCACCGACTAAGTACAGTTACATACCGTTTTGGTTATGTCATAATATTTCGTTTTATTTCATTTTTATCTTTAATTTTTTTTTTTTCTGGTGTCCCTCTAGTTTGGTCAGTTAGAATTTCCTTTAGTCAGGATTTATAAGTAACCTTCCTGACTACGATTTCAACTTTGAGGTTATGAAACCCGTGGACTACGTTTATTGACTAAGTAACCTTTTCTGGGACTACGACCCTTTTTAACTTTCGTACTCCTCTTCCCCTGTCATCTCCTACTCTACCAACCTACTATAGTGGCTGAGTTGGCTGCACTCAAACTCGTTCGAGGCCCTCGACCACTACCTGTCTCTTCGGACCACACGACGTCAGGTACCCCAGAGTTTCTCAGCCTGTGCTGACTCACTGATTTGACTTGACTTTTGAGCATAGTCCGGAGACCCTATACTTTCTGGTCTCGATGAAGTTATTGTTCCTGTTTCAACGAATCTCGTAACTACTCAGGTACAAAATGAAGACTTAAGAGGTAGAAGTCCAGAGGTGTCGACTTGGGTCAAGGGGAGAGGATGGGTTGATGTCCGAGTCTAAACGAGTCTTCATAAAACAGTCACTTGTTTCTTCGACGATTCCCAAGGACGTTCAACTTCAGTGTCGTCGTCTTTACTGTCCTCGTTTTTTAATTCCCCTTTTTGAACTAATTCTTTAACGTTGACAAAACCTGGAGATATCTATATATATAACGTGTCTACTTATATGAAACTAATGTGTCAGTCTTCATAGTATAAAAGTTATTAGTCCCGGAGATCTTCAATTCGGGGTAGGTAATTGTCGAAGACGGGGTCGATCATTCCGATATTTCAGTACAAAGACTTAGAGAGTTGGTGTTAAAGTACTCCTGGTTCAATGTGAAATTAAAGAGTCATGACTATAGGACTGATGTCTCCTGACATTGTTCCTAGTCAAGGATAGAAGTTCTGTCGGTAGAAAGTACATTCTTCCGTCGAGACTCTACCGAATCAGGTTCTTGGTAAGAGATATCTTTTTAAGATATGATGTATCACTGACTGACCTGTTCCATCTCGGAGAGAGTACTTTATAGACTTACTCTCCATATGTCTCTTTCAGGAGAAAACCAATTTTTGTTTGTCTAAATTACCCATTTCTTCGTCCACTCCTCTCTTTCTCCTCCTGGTTTCTTCTTCTTGACGGACACGGGTGAAAAGAGTTTTACCTATTTCGGTCGTAAGTGTCGTCTGGTGACTGGTCATGTCCGATAGAAATTCATATTAGTCAACTTCTTGTTAACGAAGACAGTAATACAGACTTGAAGATACTTCATAGTACGTATTAATAAAGAGAAAAATGAAAAGAGTGAGCAATAAACTCCGGGACATATTAAATAGTCTTCCTTCAGACAAAGAAGGTTAATGTTGGGTACAAAAGGAGTTAAAGAACTCGTTGCGATTCCCGAATTGAGATCCTTACTTTCAATTGGGAGAAGACTTGAATCCAAATGTTCCTGGAGTAGAAATGAGGAATGTGATGACGGAAAAAAGAGTGAAAACACTTTAACACTTTAAAGTGTTAAAACACTTTAACACAACGACCCCCTACAAACACAAACGGGTCAGAACATCCATAAATAAAATAGATGGTTCCATCGGGGTCTCCCAGAAGTACTATCCCAGACTTCTGTGTTGAAAGGATTTTCGACAAGTGGGTAACTGACAGGGGGTGTATTGTAGATGTTTCGATATACACATTCCCGAAAGGGCAAGGTCGGGGGACGGTACAACCGGGAAACATATGATAGATTTCTTGGTGGGTATGATAATGAAAGTATATCCTTTAAAATAGAGTCCCTAGAGTAACGGAGACAGACGGTGGTCTAGGACCGCACCCGGTAGGTCCCAATCAATAAGATGAACCAGAGGACATGATTCTGAAGGTTTCTCTACATAAATCCGATAAATAACTGGAGAAGGGAAACTCTTTCGGGGTCTAAAAGTAAATGTCTATGTAAAAGAAAGTTCCTTGTATAATGGACTGGTCACTGTAAACTCTCACCATTGGACTTACTTGTTTCGAAGACAGTGTGAGAGTAGAGTCCTGTTACCGACCTAGAAATGGGATAGAACCGTGTATACGTTCCGGTGACTCAACAGAAAACTCACTAAACACGCACACCACCCCCCCTCCACAAACAGAGGTGGTTTTTGGTCGTTCTCTGACCGTAAAATTTATTGAAGAAGGTACCCTTTGGGTAAATTAGAGATGAAACTGACTATCAGACAAAAGTGTAAATATTTTTCTTCTATCAAATTCGAGTTTGAAAGATGACAGATTCGAGGAACCGTCCTTATTTAATTTGTGACCGTCCTTCAGTAATTAAGAATTATCGAATTGTACACTTTCCTTATTTTTATTTAGAGACTTAGGAAACGGAAGGTATTTGAATTTATCACGTAGATATGGTAAGTAAAAGAAAAGGACCTTATTTTGAGAATGAATAAAAAAAAGAAGATAAAGAATATCAATAATACAACGAAAGAATGGAATTAAGACTTTTATAAAATCTTCATAATTAGATGAGACGAGAGAAAATATACCCGTAACGGTCAGTTGTTTTTATATTGAACTATCGGAATAAAGAATTCATCACGATAAATGTTTATTAATTATCAAAAGATTTTATCAAAATACCCAAAATTATCACGAAAATTTGGTAAAAGATTCAGCATTATAACAGAAATTACTTGGATTATTCACTATATTCTGAATTTACATTGTGAATTCTTTCATAGTGAAGTCAAACTTCAGGAACAATGGTCTAGGAAAAACATTCGGAGATGATAAAAAACTGTTTTAGATTGTAAGAAAAACCGATTAAGAAAACAGAGTATGTAACGTTTGTAAAAAAAAATTGTAATGATGAAATCAAAGGAAACGGATGAGAGACACGAGTTTCAAATCGGGTTTTCTTATTAAAAAGATTCAACTTTAAACAAAAACGAAAGGAAAGATTTATGTAAAAGATTAGAAGGTGAATAAACATAATCATTGAGTTATTTATGGTTGTATTGACTAGTACAAATATTGTTACTTCATAGATTCCTATTTTTCATAAATACTAAAGTATTAGGGAAAGTGTTAAACTATGTGTTTTTATATGATTATATAAGACTTCAAAATTTTTTTTACAAAATATTCAACTTTACTATATGATATTTGTATTATATTACAAATTATCTTATCGATATTATTTATTTATGAATTGTAATTTAACCTACTACTTTGAGTTCTGACTTCTGTAAAAATTTATAGATGTACTCTATTGGTACCGTACTATTTTTTTTTTTAATTTATTCGTTCATATATTTTACAAATTTTTACTTTCAAACAGGAAGACAGTTGTTGTTTACGTTGTTTTAGGATTCCCTTAAAATTATACGTGGTTTTTTTGAAAGTTCACGATAAAGACGGTCCCTGATGAGGGTGTTTGACTCCCTGTTATTACTTCCAAAAGAGTTGATGTTGGGAGAAAGGGATAAAACAAACTTCATTCACCCAAACGTGTGATCGAAAATATAAAAAGTTGATAATAATTACATATCCTAACCCTCCCCACCCTCCGAGTTCTCCCTCCCCTATATACGTATGGATATCGACTAAGTACAACAACATGTTGTCTTTGATTGTGTTGTAACATTTCGTCAATATAAGTTTTTTTTAATGTCCTGACTTTTCCCCTTCTGGATCTCCCACTTAAACTTCTTCTACCTTATCGAGTTTACAATGTTTTTATTTTCAAATAGACAGTTAATCTTCCTTCTTGAAATTTCTGTATTACTATACTTCGTCTTAATAGTGATGATAATTAACGTGTCTGTATAATTTTCCTGGGGTCGTTCACTGGAGGAGATTTTGTCTCTTACGAACCTTTTTTATACAGAATTAGAAGATAAGACGTGAATCTATTTACAGTTCATATAGATAGTGGAGTTAATTGGTATCCTTGTTTCGACAGTTTTAGATTAAGAAAAAGACTGTTCTGCAAATAAGACTTTGGTCGTTTCTCTCTTCGTCCGTCAACGTAATCTTTCTCTACTCACAGTGACCCCAGACTCGGTTGCTCCTCGAGGGGTGCACGTTTTACGACTAATCTTGGTGTCACTTAGAGCCGCTCGTGCAGGACCTAAACAACTGAACCAATAATGTTTAGACCCTGAAACGTCAAACCAACTGGACCCTTGAGTTTAACAATTGTTTTATCTACGAAAGCAAAAATCGTTGCGGTACGTTTTATTTCTACCTAACTACTTTACTTTCGTGAGATGGAATTTCTTAGTGTATCCGTTAACGTTTTTACCTTCATTCAACAAATAATATTTGTAAAGAAGATGGAAACAATAGAACTTTTTGTAATTTAATATGTCATCGAAAAATATAGTGATTATGACTGTGTCAACCAGTTTCAATTGTCTACCAGTAAGTAAGTAAATCAGTGTATTGTTTATAAATAACACATGAAACCGTGTGTTTCTTTACACAATCTGCGCAGTCTTATGTATGGGTCTAATGTTTTACGTTCAGAAAGGAAAGTCCCGTGATACTTGTTGTTCTGTTGTAGCGACATACGATGATATTATATTTAAAAACTTTATATAACCAGTTAGTCGTTATAATTGTATTACTTAGTTGTCAAATCTCTACGTGACAGGTGGTGTCTTTGGTAATCGGATACGTCGATTAATTTAGATTTAATTATTTTCATTTATTTTGATCTTTAGATTAAGGAGTCAGAGTGATGGGTGTAGAGTCCACGAGTGATAGGTGTACCCTAATTACGACGGACACGTAAAGGTAGTGAGACTTCTCCGGGGACTTTTCGTGACCGAAACTTATATCTTTGTAGGGTAGTCAGACATCCTTAAATTATTTGAATGAGTCAACTCAGAAGTGCTCACCTTTTTTTTTTTGTCTATTTTAAAACTGTATAAGTTTTCAAGTGATTTGTCTTCTCATTTATATTCCGTTATAGTACTTGTTTTCAGTTCTTTGGTTTTTCTTTGGTCGTGTACCCCATATATGTCCCTCCCGTCCGTCGTAAATAAATAAGTAAAAATGACTATCCTATTATTTCTCATCTTCACCCCTTATGTCAATATATAAATTAACCCTGAACATAGTGATTATTTATACTTACCGTTTTTAGAGGTAATATGGTATTATTAAAATTCAAACAAAATCTCTGTACAGGACTTCATACCATACGTCATACTAGAATTCACAATGTAACTACCCTTAAAAAAATTTTTAAAATTGTCGAAGAATACATAAAATACCCATACATTTTTTTTATATTCGTGTGTTTTAGACAATATAGTGACTCATTTTGTTCCAATAAAAAAGGCAATTTTATCTCAGTTAACTTAGTTTAAGTGTCTACTAGTGAGTAGACACTCACCCATCGGCAAGGAAAGAGGTCTCCTAGTAAGACTGGATCGTTAGCTTGGTCCCAGAGGACGCGTCTGTTACTGCTCTGGGGTCCAAAATGTCGATTCCGTCACGTATCGCACAACAGATTTTAGTAATTTATGGTCGAAATTGTGAAAGGTTGACAAACTGGTACCTTTATGAAAAAAGACGTGAAAACAAGGAGCCTCTTTTTAGTTCTTATCTCTACAATTCTCATTGATAGAATGACATAAACAAATTCCCGATTACCATTTCGTGAAATTTTTCAGTTTCTATCATGGGTACAGACTTGTCTCATCGTCGTTATCCTTTCAACTCTTCCCCTGTTTATATATCCATATTATGTCGATCTTATTGATCCTGAACTATTTATTAAATTATCTTTCTACTTTCTCTCTTCCGCTTTCTTTATGGTTTCAAGGATTCAGATCCCTTTCTCCTTGTTTCTGTGTCACATTTCGTCTACAAACCCTTCTTACTACTATCCAAAGTACAATCTTTATGACTGAAACTCCAAAACTGTCCTTGAAATCCAACTCCATAGGGGGGGATGGTTACCACCTTATTCCTAGACCTCGAGACGGTTTTTTTTTTTTCAGTTTGGTATCCTAACAGTAGTCGTGTGCACACACACGAATCAACGAGTCAGCACAGACTGAGAAACGTCGGGGTACCTGACGTCGGACGGTACAAGGAGACAGGTACCCCTAAGAGGTCCATTCTTATGATCTCACCCAACGGTATGGGAGGATGTCCCTAGAAGGGTTGGGCCCCTAGTTTGGGTCCAGGGGGTGTAACGTCCACCTAAGAAATGACAGACTCGGTGGTTCCTTCGAGTTCTTTTGACCTCATCCATCGGCAAGGAAAGAGGTCTCCTAGTAAGACTGTATCGTTAACTTGGCCCCAGAGGACGTAACGTCCGTCTAAGAAATGTTCAACTCGATTGACGACAATTAATAATTTTCGTACTATGGTTTACACCGACGGTAACCTTTCTCTCACTTCTTTTCTTAAGGATTTCTTGTAGAAGAGGATTCATTGGAATCTATTGTTGACTCTGACTCTACCTTTTAAGTTTCCACACCTACTTTTGGTTTCATGTCTTCTCAATGTCTTTCCTTCTCTATTTGTCACCAGAATTCACGATGTATCACCAACTCCTACTGTCCTTACCTTTCTTTAGTGACCAAATTATTGATCTTTAATGAAATCTTATCTTTCAAACTCTATCCAGTTTCGGTTACAAGTTCGAACTGAACTTCCAGTCTACAACCATGAGAAAGGTATTTAAATCGGCGTCTACCTTTCTCCTTTCGTACAGACGAACTCCTTTACTGTCCTCATTCCCTTTCAAGAACGAACAAAAATAAAACTCATATAGACATCTGACTTTTTTATCATTTGTATTTTCCATGGACTTTTGACTTTGTCTCTTATATTGAGTTTCTCGATCTAGGACTTCGCTCACTTTGTCCTTACTTAATTCTTTTGTAACTCTTGAGTCAGAACCTCTCCCTCCTCTTTAAAGAAACCCTTCTTTTCTACATTCTCCATCCACTTCTACATAGCTTTCCATCTGACTTTAACTATTAAAAATTTACCTATTAAAATTTATTGAGTTGTAAGTAAGTGAATAAGTTTTTTATAAACGACTCGTGGGTGTTACACGTTCTCTAAAAGACAAACTCTTTGACCACTATACCTTTACTCGTTCTGTCCGTCCTTGGGCTTGAATGGGTCAGTTATATAAGAACTCATCCCTCCTCTTTACGTCCTCGTCTATTTCCTTCCGACGTCATGTACCACCTTTTGTAGTTATAAGTCTTTATTCCCTTTTCTCTTTACTCCTTTACCGTTTATTATTAGTGTTATTAATCTTTAATACCTGTACCAAAGCCTCTTTTTATTGAGTCTACTACTCTGTCTCATTGACTTGTCCATCGAAAACCAGTCGGTCCCTTCCGTCCCTCCGGAGAGTCTCAAACCTTTTATACTCGAATTTAGACTTACACCAGTCCAGATGATACCCATCTGGTCTCCATTCTAAAAATTCTTGTTTAAATTTTTAGGTTTTGTCCTCACTAAAATCGGACCTCCCTAACCCCTTTCCTTTCTTACGGGTGACGTATCAGTGTACTTCTTCTTTTAGTCTACAGAACTCACTTATACCCACAGTCTTCACTCAAAACTAACAAACACTTTATCTTTCTCTATATCTCTTTACCTTTCATAAGTTATCGATATCTCAGTCTAGTAAAAAACAAATGAGAACGAGTACATACGAAGAGTTTTTGATCACCTGGACTCGTTAGACAGGTATTGTAGAAATGAGGTAGTAGATGTGAGTGTCGGATCGTACTAGAGTAGATCAAGGAATCATTGTCAAAAGATATACGAACAACAACAACAAGTCATCGGGTCAGCACAGGTTAAGAAACGCTGGGGTACCTGACGTTGTGTAGTCCGGAGGGGCAGGGTGTGGTAGAGGGTTTCAAACGGGTTCAAGTGAGAAGTAACTTAACTCTACGACAGGTCGGTAGAGTAGACGAGTGCGGAAGAAACGGAAGACGGAAGTTAGAAAGGGTCTTAGTCCCTGAAAAGGTTACTCAGTAGACAAGTGTAGTCTACTGGTTTTATGACCTCAAAGTCGAAGTGGTAGTCAAGAAGGTCACTTATAAGTCCCAACTAGAGGGAATTTTAACTTTGACCAAACTAGAGGGACGACAGGTTCCCTGAAAGTCCTCAGGAGAGGTCGTGGTGTCAAGATATACAGTTACTAAGGGTTTAGGCACAGAAGTAGGTCCTGGAGAGATGACTTGTGTTATGGTAAGGTAGTCAATGGGCGAACCGTCTACCTCCAAGTAGACCCATAGAGTCTTCGAATAGATTCAGTCGTGTATGTTTGGTCTTAAGAAGTAATGAGAGAGTGGGAGTTTATGTGACGGAACTTGGGGGAAAACATCAATTATCGAGAGTAGGTGAATTGACGAATCCCGTTTCTGATTCGTCCGTATGACTGATAAGATGAAAGTACGGGGTGTAGACAGTCTGACAGAAGAAATACATGTTTTACGTAGGGTTAATTTGGCGAAAGTGGTTTAGGTGACAATGTCGAGACTAAATAAAGAAGTTAAATTAAACGCGATAAGCTTATTTGAGTGAGGTCAAGAACGGACCTCTTAGGGTCCCTGCCCCTTTGGACCACCCGACGGTAGAGACCCCAGTGTGTCTCAGTCTGTGCTGACTTCACTGAATCGTTATCGTTATTTGAGGAACCTCTTCCGTTACCGTGAGGTGAGGTCATGAGAACGGACCTTTGAGGGTACCTATCTCCTCGGACCACCTGATGTCAGGTACCTCAGTACTTCTCAGTCTATGCTGACTCGCTGAAGTGAAAGTGAAAAGTGAAAGTACGTAACCTCTTCCTTTACCGTGGGGTGAGGTCGCAAGAACGGACCTCTTAGGGTTCCTACCTCCTTGGACCATCCGACGGTAGATGCCCTGACGTGTCTCAGTCTGTACTGACTTCGCTGTCGTCGTCCTTGTTTGAAGATTGGTCAGGGGGACGAAGTTGAGAACAACAAGATGTTAGGTAAGAGGAATTTCGTCGGTTTTATTAGGAAAGGATTTTTATAGATGTATTTTAAGTATAATTCATGAAGGGAGTACCGAGTATACTAATTTTTGAAACGGACGTTACGTCCTCTGGGTCCAAGATAGGGACCCAACCTTCTAGAGAACCTCTTCCCTTACCGTTGGGTGAGGTCATAAGAACGGGTCTCTTAAAGGTACGTGTCTCCTCGGACCACCCGATGTCAGGTGTCCCAGTGTTTCTCAGTCTGTTGACTCGCTGATTGTGTGAATAAAGAATTTGTAAACTATCTAAAACGGTCTCTTCGGTATACCCAGATCTGAAGGAACCACCTTTATAAAATTTAATGATTAAAGTTAGTACATAAAATAACTGTCTCCCGATAAGTCCGAAAAACAAAATAGAAATTAGTCAAAACATTAAACACAGAAGTTCTTTAAATAAATAATTTAAAGACTTCAAACAATTGTGTTTCCACAAATATTAACAGAGGAAGAAATTTATGTCATGGAGAGACACACACACACCCACACATACACACACAGACATGACTTCAGATTAAAAAGTAAGAACTACACCGTTAGACACAAAAGATTAAAAACGAAATAATCAACTCGATCTAGAAATAGTTAAAAAAATTAGAAAAGTTTATTAATTGAAAACCAAAGTAATTCAAAGATACGAAACGAGTAAAAAAATAAAATTAAAGTCATTAAGGGTGGGTATAAGAAATGAAATGAATGTAATTAAATTAAACGAGAAAAAACTCGAAGAATTTAACTTTCTGAAATTTCCATTAACTGAGAGTAGGAAAGAAAAAGCATCCTTAAATCATATTGTAAAAGGAAACTTATGATGAGTCCATATAGGGTGTTTAAAACTATGAAACACAATATTTAAAATAAGTCAAGTTTTATTAAAAAGTAAAGGAAAATAAAGAATAAATTAAGTACTCAATCAATTTTCTCATAATAAATTAAAAGTTTATATACCCTAAAAGGTCTATAGAAACTACGACTAAAAATTAACTCACGTAATGATAGTCTCCTGTCTGAAAGTTACTGAAAAGTCATAGGAAAATTTACAGAAAAACGTGACGTTTGTCCAAGTAGTCATGGTAGGAAGATCTAAGGTATATATACACAATTATGTACCATAAACAAAAAGTCTGAATCAGGTGAGACATACATCGTCCGAGATCCAAGTAGGTGGAGTAATCTTGACTGAGTTTACACAAGGAAAATACCGACTCATCATAAGGTAACATATATACGAAATGGGTAAGTAGACAAGTACCTGTACGTCCAACGAACATACACAATCAATAACATTTGTCACGACGTTACTTGTAGCCCATGTACACAGAAAAAGTCAAAACCAAAGAAGTCCCATATACGGGTCCTCACCCTGACGACACAGTATACCACCAAAATAAGGATCAAAAAATTCTTTAGAGGTATGACAGAAGGTATCGACGACGACGATTCAGCGAAGTCAGCACAGGTTCAGACACGCTGGGGTATCTACCGTCGGGTGGTCCAAGGGGCAGGTACCCTAAAGGGTCCGTTCCCGTGACCTCACCCCACGGTAAAGGAAGAGGTTACGTACTTTCACTTTTCACTTTCACTTCAGTAAGACAGCACAGACTGAGTCGCTGGGGTACCTGACGTCGGGTGGTCCGAGGGGCAGGTACCCTAAAGGTTCCGTTCTCGTGACCTGACCCCACGGTAACGGAAGAGGTGACAGGAGGTGTCCCCGACATCGTCAACCGTAAGGGTGGTTGTCTCGTCCTCCCGAGGGAAAAAAGGTGTGGGAGAGGTCGTCAACAACCACCTAAAAAAATAATACCGGTAAGACAGACAGGTCACACTCTACTGTGGAGTAACATCGAACTAAACGTAAAAGAGATTATTACTCACTACGATTCGTAGAGAAATATAAAAATAATCGGGAGGCATACAGAAGAAACCTCTTTATAGACAAATCCATAAAACGGGTGAAAAACTAGGTCAACAAACAAAAAGACCATAACTCAACATACTCAAGGAACATATAAAACCTTTAATTAGGAAGTAGTCAACAAAGTTGACATAATAAAAGAGGTAAGACTCCAAACGAAAAGTGGAACAAATATCAAAGGAACCGACACGTTTTCGAAAATCCAAATTAATCCAGGGTAAATAAGTAAAAATAAAAATAGTGGTAATAAGATCCTCCACCTAGTATTTCCTAGAACGATACTAAATGCAGTATGTCACAAGAGGGATACAAAAGAAGATTCTCAAATATCAAAGACCAGAATGTAAATCCAGAAATTAGGTAAAGCTCAAATAGAAACACATACCACAATCCTTCACGAGATTAAAGTAAGAAAACGTGTGTCAACAGGTCAAAGGTCGTAGTGAATAACTTCTCTGATAGAAAACTTACTATGACACGGAGTAAAGGGTCTTATAGTATATGTAACGATTTACAAAGTATATGATAATTTTTATTTACGTAAGAGGACACCAACCTATCTCATAAAATATTTATTGTTAATCCAGTTTAGTCGATCTCATAATTAAGAAGATATAGAAATGACTGAAAGATAATTGAACAAGACGCTTAATGACTCACCATTATTGATATTAACGATTAAACTGATAATAAAGAAAGTTAAAATACTTCAAAAAGAAGTTCATAAAACTTCAAGACGATAGTCTACGTAAGTGTAAATATTGACAATATAGAAATATAATATGACTATGAAAATAGCAATACTTTAGAAATGGAATCACAGGTCACTACTGACTGTGTCATCATTACGAACACAGTCCGAAATAAATTAGAATTATATCGGTTAAGTCCAAAGTATACGAATGACAAACGTGTAATGTGAAAATGATAATAAGATGAAAATTCTATAAATATAAATTTAAGGTAGAAAATATCAGTTTTATACTCTCAGAACGAAACAAAGTAGATCACACTGTTATAGATAACTAAATTCAGACGAATTTAAATTATTTTAATAGTTATACCAACCTGGATAGAGACTGTAAAACGATAAGTAGAAAACAAACGGAGTGAACGTAAGATCAGGAGACAAGGAGGAAGAGTTGAAGAAAAAACAATTTATTAAAAATAATATTTCAAATAAAAAGAGAAAATAGTGATTCATTGTGAAATCAAAGACTCCTTTTAAGAGAAAGACCGAACGTCTGGTGACAGAACAGTGACACAGGAGTGTACTCAAAAGGAGTCTTATACACATCTCTCTTTATCACCAAGAGACCGTAAAGAAAAATATTCCTGTGATTAAGACAACCTACTACCGGGGTGGTAACGTAGAAGTAAACTGGAATTAATGAAGAGTTTCCGTGGTAGAGGTTTATGTCGATGTAACCCTCTGTCTCGAAGTTGTATACTCAAACCCCCCCCCCCCTTAAGTCCGGTATTAATCTGTTATACAATATCACTAGACTTTAGAGGAAAGAAGAAGAATCCTAATAACTAAACCCCAAAAGTATTCGGTGTGTACCTGAACGGACCTGAGTTTGATTTTAAACAAACGACGTGTCACACCTTTTTTACTGTTGAGACGGTTCAAAAGAACCGGAGATCAACGACGAAAAAATCGGATCGAGGGTACAACCAGAGAAGACATGGACAAATCAAACCTACAGACGGTTCCTTAAATCGACTCAACTACGAGTCTAAAAACCCGAGTAGGAAAACTACCAAAGAACGGAGGTCCCGGGTCGATCATTTAAAGGTCAAGGAAAAGAAAAGAGAAAAGATTGTTTAGTTAGATTATCCCGATGACAAAAGACGGTGTGTTCGAGAGATACCTGTCTCTATACGAGTTAGTTTCCGTATTGTTTAAGGTCAGAAAGTTGTCTTAATTAAGACAGAAAGTTCTCTGGGTAGAGATGAAAGAAGGACAAAAACGTAGTCTTAGGGACCCCAGTAGTCTTATGTACGAATGAGATGACCAGTAGGTTTCGTAAACCTGTTTCATATTTGTTTCATATAAAATTTTTAATCTAAAAACCTAAAGTGGGGAAAACAACATGAGGACGAAGATTTTCAAAGAGGATTTATAGGTCACTAAAAAGGACGAAGTTTTCCGTAAATCCGACTCCAAAATTTAAAAAATTTTCGGTGTTTTGACATGAAAGATGGATCATCTTTTCATGGATCATTTGTATCATCGTTAGTAAGTCATCATTTGAGAAGAGTTCAGAGACGGACGGAAACCAGTAAAAGGTCATAGAAGTTTAAAGACGAAAACGAAAAAAAGGTATTAAGAAAAGACGTCCTTCTTAACGAACTTGGACAGTGTGGTGGATAGTAGTTACTAGTTAAAATGTATGTTTAGTCTAGTTTAACGTGTTTTGTCTGTGTGTATGACCGAATTTTTTAGGTTTTGAAATAAAAGAGAAGTTGATCACATTCCATGTTATGGAGTTATACGACATTCTGAAATATATTAGATGGGTGACAGATTTATAGATCGGAGTAAAGAAAACTAAAAGGAGGAATAACTGATATGATATCGGTATTATCGATATAGTCCATTAGTTATCCGACGGATTAGTTGTCGAACGGGGTAGGATAAGATTTTTGTTAATATGAAAAAAAGTACAAGAACAATAAAATATGTCGATTCATAGAGTTATTACATCCTTAATATCCAAAGGACGGAGGGGTCTATATAAATGTCCACATACCCGAAGGGATCACCGAGTTTGCCATTTCGCAGACGGACGTTACGTCTTCTGGGCCAAGTTAGGGACCCAGCCCTTCTAGGGGACCTCTTCAGTTACCGTTGGGTGAGGTCATGAGAACGGACCTTTTAGGGTACCTACCTCCTTGGACCATCCGATGGTAGGTACCCCAACGTTTCTCAGTCTGTGCTGACTCCCTACAGTGAAAGTGAAAAGTGAAAGTGGACTGTATGGATTCTTATTAACATAAGGGAAGTGGTCACTACTCAAGTCCTAACCAATAAACTTTCTAGACCCATCGGATACTCTTCTCCAACTGTCTCTAAGACTCTTTCCAGGAAGAGTAAGAAGATTCTCTGTAAATCCCTGATTAAAGGAACAGGAGACTTTAACATATTCCTTGAGACTATTCTATGGTAGTTGTTGGGGTATCGGTGTTTCACTTGACTTGAAGTTCCCCATGTTTAGTTTCCAATTACACTTATATGACCCCTTGTTTTACCTTTCTTCCTTTTTTTTTAGACTCAAGAACTCAACCTTAGACAACCCATTCCGTCAAAATACGACCGTCAGAGAGGTCGGTTATAACTGACGAATTCTTGTCCGGAACCCGGACTTGTGTAGGAGTGGTTCTCTAGTTCTTAGGGGTACCTGGTACAACCCAAATAGTGAAACGTACCTTATAGAAAGGGACAAAGTCTAAGGTACACAAGAGGTGACAAGACGAATTCGCCCATGTCATATACCATGGACCGGTTAGGGTGACGTTATCACCGATGACGTCTCTATCCTGACCGAGGAAGACGATGTCGTGTTCTGCTCTCACACGTTCAGTCAACGAGACGTAACCGACAGACCCTGAGCGACCGGGGTCTCTTCGAGACGGGTGAAGTCTTGACTACAACGACATAGGGAAGGGATGTAGGTTAGGTCACGAGAGGAACTACTGAGGCTAATTTTGCGTCACCCCTTTTCACAGAAACGTGAAGGCGAGGACTATTTTGTCCGTTGTCTACGGTGACCGAGTTGTCCCAGCGTGTTGGGACTTTTGATAATCTGGAAACACGAAAATCAGTACATTCGTCACTTCACTTTCACTTCAACGAGTCAGCATAGGCTGAGAAACACTGGGGTACCTGACATCGGATCGTCCGAGGAGGCAGGTACCCTAAGAGGTCCGTTCTCATGACCTCACCCAACGGTAAAGGAAGAGGTCCCCTTAGAAGGGCTGGGTCCCTAACTTGGGCCCAGTGGGTGTAGCGCCCGTCTGCGAAATTGGAGACTCGGTGGTAGTGAAATTTGATACCCTAAAAAAGAGGAGAAAGAACATTGTTTCGTATGTCAAGCAAGAAAGATAATATAGTATTTTTATGATTCGAATAAGGACGGAAGTCCGGAAAAGTTCATAATAATGAATCAAAATTCCCAAGAAGGAGGTTTAAGATTAAACGGACGGAAGAAAAGTTGTAGGTTTAACGTCAAGTTCACGTTAGAGACTTAAGTCTCAGAAAGGGTTGGTCGGATTAACTTCATTAAATAAAAGAAACAAGATGAATAATGATAAATTTCAAAATAAGTTATTTTTCAAAATAAAAAGAAAAACAATAAACAGAAAGAGTCATTCTTAAAGTTGGGAAACTTCCATACGGGACGGTAAGTGAGAACATAGGAGTGACGGATCTTCTCCTAGACCGTCGATTGTCTAGGAATTGTTTACCAATGATTGAAATCTTTGACATATTGACATAGTTACACCTGTCTTTGTCAAAATTACTATTTGGAATCAGAAGTAATCTTATTTTTAGAAAGTTCAAATACAACGTTTTACTCGAATGAATATCCTCTTTTTGTAGTTATTATAGTTGACTTTAGGTATAACAAATCAAATCTCGACAAACAAGGGACGATTAAGGAACCTCTAAAAATGAGAGGTTTTATAAACATATACTTAAAAGTGTTGTCTCGTCAGAGAAGTTAAACTTTTTATCCAAATTTCCAGTAAAAAGGTAGTGAGTTTAAGGACCTTTGTTTAGAAACCAAAATGAACCCTCTTTTTGGTTTATCATAGTAGAATGGTAATCAGTTTTCTGAACGTAAAAATAATTTACGATAGGTTTACTCCAAAAAAAGAAAAGTTGGTCTGAAACGTTTAATCGTGATCGAGTATACGGGTCTCTTGTTTTGTTTAATAAATCCATTGTGTCTTTGAGAAGTAATAAAATTATAAGTTGTCGTAGTCTTTTTGATAAGGACTCACTACTTTTTGTTATGCATAAAAACAACCACACTTCCCGAAAACAACTGGAAAAGTCTGAGTCCCTAGACAAAGGGTCTCGTGACGGTCTTTGTTTTACTTTCCGGTCAAAACTTTTATGTCTAAATCTTTAGGATTCCTTTACATATATATTTTATGTCTCAAGAGAATTTTGAAGAACAAAAATAGTTTGGTCAGTCAGGATTTCCTTTAGTTGGGACTTATTAGTAACTCTCCTGACTACGACTTTGACTTCGAGGTTATGAAACCGGTTGACTACGCTTCTCGACTGAGTGACCTTTTCTGGGACTACGACCCTTTCTGACTCCCGTCCTTCTCTTCCCCGTTATCTCCTACTCTACTAACCTACCGTAGTGACTGACTTACCTGTACTCAAACTCGTTCGAGGTCCTTTAACACTTCCTGTCCCTTTAGACCACACAACGTCAAGTACCCCAACGTTTATCAGTCTGTGATGAATCACTGACTTGTTGTTGATTCTCAAAACCTTTAGAAAAAATCAGAATCAATGTTTATTATGTCTCACTACTACTACGTTCTTTTCATTTTGAGTCGAGCACGAATCGCTGATACAAGTTCATCACAGAAGTTATGTCGGAAAGAGGTAAGGGACGACGACTGGGATGCACTGTGAAAGAGGTTCACTTCACTTCAGCGAGTCAGTACAGGTCGGGAAACGCTGGGGTACCTGACATCGGATGGTCCGACGAGACAGGTACCCTAAAAGGTCCGTTATCAGGACTCACCTAACGGTAAAGGAAGAGGGCCCCTAGAAGGGTTGGGTCCCTAGCTTGGGTCCAGAGGACGTAACATCTGTCTACGAAATGGCAGACTCGGTGGTTCCTTCAGGGTTGTGAAAGAGGTTGAGTCGGAATTTGTAGATCAAAGGGTAGGTGTTAATTATGAGTGAGACTCGCACTGAACGTGTTTACTTCGGAGTTGATATGTGTCGTTGATATACTGAAAAAGTGGAATTAAAGGAAAAGATACGGGAGAACACTTAATCTTCCGAAGAGAACTTTTATTATTTCTCTGTCCGACTCCGTGTTCTATTGAAAGAAAAATTTTTTTTTTTTTTCCGTGGAATTGAGTGTCATAATTAATACGAGGATAAAGATTTTGTAAAGGAACAAAGAACGTAACCGAGGTTAATGTATAAAGTGCGAATGAAACGGGGAATAAGAGGAGGAAGTTATTTTGGTGAACAATTTTTTTTTTTTTTTTTGGAGATCTTTTATCACTAGTGAGATTATATGGTGAATTTCAATGTGACATACATGGGTAAGAGATAAATTTTATTTGCACCACCCCCTGTGTCTTAATGACGAACTCCTTTACTTCATAAAACAATGGTTGAAATTCTGAGTAAATGTTTGGTTTGAAATTATGAACGACTGTGTTTTTGAAGTTTAGAGAAAATCTTTCTGTTTAAAGAGAAAGGATTAAACGGAATATCCAACTAAAATACGGAAGGGACGGAGTAAACCAAAGACCAGTTGAGTGAGATCTTGTACTACTGTTGTACTATCGGTGTATGTCGACGCCGAATTGGTAATGTGTTTGCCTGACGGAACCTCACGGCTGAGCCGAAACAGTGTCTGTACGAGACTTCGAAAAATTAGTATCTTGACCGGTGTCTACCTTTGGGTCCTGGACCGTATCCGGACACCCAGACACCCTGAAGTTTCACGATCTCAAATTTTAGGAGACGAACTCTTGGTTTACGATGTCCCGTCCTTTGGGTGTGATTTATTTTAGTCTCCTTTCTCTTATAACGGTTGTACGTCAATGGAATCCTGACTAAAAATGAAATATTAGGGTAGTCTGTGTCATATCTTGGGTACTATTAGAGGAAAGTATCCGACTTTATCCGTGGTGGAAAAAGAAATTAGAGGTACCACCATAAATATACTTTATGTTCTGAAAATTTCCTCAAACAACAATTCTATTGTTATGATACACTATAATTATATTATATTATAATACTCAATTCTACTGTAACCTCTCAACTATTAGACACTCTAATATACTGTTTGTAATTTAGTTGTTGGTTCTTTGAGTTCCCAAAGTATTTAGACTGGGAAATCGTATGTGAATAAGACCACTTAAGGGAATGATGTCATCCTTTGAAGTCTACTGGGAAGAAGACCCACAACCCCAAGGAGAGACTGTGACTGGTTCACGGACTGGTTTCCCTGGGTTTCCTGAGACGTATCTATCATTCAAAGTTTGTTACTGTAGTTCAGGAGAGACACCTCTTCCCTATGTACTGACTCTAGGAGTAATGAAGTCCTCACTACTATTCATCACCTGTGACCTTATCGTTTATATAGGTAAATAATCTAACAGACGACCGTCCATCTCCTGGACCCCTGGAAGGGACTGATTAATTTATACCATCCGTTACAATTCCAAGGAGTTGAAGAACTTGAAGGGATTTCCGAAGTCTCTTTCAGTCGGTCATCCTCTTTTATCATTTGAATTTGAAGTAATCAGAATGAGAGGTGGAGTTTAAGTCGGTCTTAGTACTCACTAAAATTATAGGTACTTGTTCTTAATGTGTTTCGGGTCAGATTCCTAAGAAGTTAACAGAATTAATATAAATGAAGCCGTGATAAAGTCGGTGGGTGGACTCTAGTCTGCAATAAGTTTCGTCGAGAGAGACTGTAGAAATTGTAATTATAGGACGAAAGACTGGTGTTGGGAGTTGAGAAGGTCGAAGGAACACATAAAATTAGGTAAAAGTAAAATTGGAGTAACCGTTATCTCAGGCACCAATTCACACACCCGAGAATTTAGTCAGACGAACCTAGGTGTAGTCCTAGTCAACGGAGGATCGACACATGTGAATCTATCCGGAGGTGAAGGAGTAGATTTCTTTTACCTTCATAATATTAGATCGTCTATGTGTACGGGTAGATTGTATCAACAATACTTCTATTTTGTCCCGTTACACCTTATAAGTCGTATCATTTTTCATACCTTGTATAGTGCAGATTCATTTACGATCGATAAATAAATAATAATTTATCGATAAATAAATACGTGTAAATAAATAAGGAAAAATTTCATAGATAAATAGACCGACATAGACCAGGAACACCGTGTGTCCCAGAGGTTAGAAGTGACACCGCACTCTTGAGAATCATCGTTATACACCCAAGTCCAGGGAGTGGTCCCTAGTTCGGGTCCGAAGGAATCGGTGACCTGGTGGTCTCTTCCGGGATAAATAAGAATTTAAACAAGTAAAAGAGGATTAAAGAAGGTATAGGTCGGATTTTAGACCTAAGGTAATTAAAAGAAAAGGGATGTACTCTGTCTTTGTTTAAATAGGATTATCGACGAGACAAAAGCGTAGTTGTGACCATTTTGGTTACCCTTTTATATAGTGACCCGTTATTGATAGTTTTTACATTCCAGAAGGTTTCGTAAACACGATAAAGATACCAAGTCATTGGGAAGATGTACAGTTGTTTGTTGTTATAGAGATTTATGACCTGTCGTACATTATGTTCGGTATAAGGAGTTTATAATAAATAATAGAGGAAAGACATTTTTAAAAATCTTATTACTACGAAAGGGAAATTCTGACACAACTCTGAAAAGAAAAAGGTACATAAAAGTATGAAGACTGACAAAGGATCCAAACAAGCGACTCAGGTCTCGTTGTCGTATTTACCTCCGTACGTATGTTACAAAATTTATAAATTTTCAAAATATATAGTTTGATTGTCTTGTAAGACTAAGATAGATACCTCATTGTCGTTGATTAAATGACGGGGTGAACTTTGTTTGAGTACGGAAGTTTTTGTGTGTCTTTTGTACATTTTTTTTTGACCCAAAAAAACACAAAAAATTTTCCCAAACCTGTTGTCAATTGTCTACTGTCACTAGGGACTCTTTACCCCTTGTTTACTCCACTTAGGTTATTGAAGAGATTAAATGAGAAACTCTCTCAAAAGTCCGGTGTTGTACCCTCCTTCTTATACCCTTCTGCGTTCTTTGAGACTTAACTCTTCTGTCTCGACTCGTAGGTCCTTCTTATTCCAACGGTCGTCAGAGAAGTGTCTCTTGGTCTGTCCTCTCTGAGTGTGCCTTTGTTTCGAGCCCAACAGACGTCTCCGAGTCGAATTTATAGACCGTCTTTTTTAATATCACGTACGTATACACCCGTGATGGGGTTCGGTCCCCCTTTAGTTGTCTTTGTTACGAACTGTGATTGTGTCCCAATCCCTCTCACGGAGAACGCTAGTGGTAGCTCTGACTCTTTTGAGGAAGTGTCCATTACTCCACCTGGGGAGTGTTTCCAGAACGACATCCCCCTCCGTTTTTAATTCGGGTTCTACTCGTGTTTTGATCTGGGTCACTTTTTCAGTATTACCTTTTTGGTTTTTCCTAGTTTAAAAGGAATAAACCTTTAGTTTTGAAAAGGAAAACCTTTAGTCAAAGGTTTATTGATAGAACCTTATTTCAAGTTCGTATAAATATCCTTATGTTTTCTAGGTCACGAGTTTTGTCATTAAAAGTGTTACATGTCGTATGTCAGTTTCTACTTGTTTGAACGTTAATTCTTTTATATTTGGTATCATTCCTCTTATCAGTTATTTTACTTTAACTAAGTCTTGATTGTGTACGACGACGACTCCGACGACGATTCAGCGAAGTCAGCACAGGTTGAGACACACTAGGGTATCTGCCGTCGGGTGGTCCGTGAGGGCAGGGACCCTAAGAGGTCCGTTCTTGTGACCTCACCCAACGGTAAAGGAAGAGGTTACGTACTTTCATTTTTCACTTTGACTTCAGCGAGTCAACACAGGCTGAGAATCGCTGGTGTACCTGACGTCGGGTGGTCCGAGGAGGCAGGTACCTTAAAAGGTCCGTTCTCATGACCTCACCCCACGGTAGTGGAAGAGGATATTGTGTACGATCATAATCATTTCTTCCGGTTGTTTTTCCCATATTACTTTTATAACAATGTTTTAAATTTTCTGTACTTTATATTTTTTCTTTGTATAATGAAGATCTCTATTTTTGATGTCACTGATTCTATTTTTTATACGACTTATCCTAATCTACAAGTCAAGTCAAGTCAGCGAGTCAGTTCAGGCTGAGAAACGCTGAGGTAATTGACGTCGCACGGTCAGGAGGGACAGGTAGTGGTTGAGTACCTTAAGTGCTTTTGAGTACTCTAGCTCAGTCACTACGGTCGGTCGGTAGTGTAGGAGACAACAGAGGAAGAAGAGGACGGGGGTTAGAGGGGGTCGGAGTCTCAGAAAAGGTTATTCAGTTGAGAAACGTACTCCGTCGGTTTCATACCCTCAAAGTCGAAATCGTAGTCAGGAAGGTTTCTTGTAGGTCCTGACTAGAGGAAATGTTACCTGACCAACCTAGAGGAAACGTCAGGTTCCTTGAGAACTCTCAGAAGAGATTGTGGTGTCAAGTTTTCGTAGTTAAGAAACCGCGAGTCGAAAGAAGTGCCAGGTTGAGAGTGTAGGTATGTACTGGTGACCTTTTTGGTATCGGAACTGATCTACCTGTAAACAACCGTTTCATTACAGAGACGAAAACTTATACGATAGATCCAACCAGTATTGAAAGGAAGGTTCCTCTTTCGCAGAAAATTAAAGTACCGACGTTAGTGGTAGACGTCACTAAAACCTCGGAAGTTTTATTTCAGACTGTGACAAAGGTGACAAAGGGGTAGTGAAGCTACCCTGGTCTACGGTACTAGAAGTAAAAGACTTACAACTCGAAATTCGGTTGTAAAAGTGAGAGGAGAAAGTGAAAGTAGTTCTCCGAAAAATCAAGGAGAAGTGAAAGACGGGATTCCCACCACAGTNCAGAGACGAAAACTTATACGATAGATCCAACCAGTATTGAAAGGAAGGTTCCTCTTTCGCAGAAAATTAAAATACCGACGTTAGTGGTAGACGTCACTAAAACCTCGGAAGTTTTATTTCAGACTGTGACAAAGGTGACAAAGGGGTAGTGAAGCTACCCTGGTCTACGGTACTAGAAGTAAAAGACTTACAACTCGAAATTCGGTTGTAAAAGTGAGAGGAGAAAGTGAAAGTAGTTCTCCGAAAAATCAAGGAGAAGTGAAAGACGGGATTCCCACCACAGTAGACATATAGACTCGAATGACTATAAAGAGGGCCGTTAGAACTAAGGTCGAACACGAAGAAGGTCGGGTCACAAAGAGTACTACAGGAGACGTATATTCAATTTATTCGTTCCTATGTTATATGTCGGAACTGCATGAGGAAAAGGATAATCCTTGGTCTGACAACAAGGTACAGGTCAAGATTGACAACGAAGGACTGGACGTATGTCCAAAGAGTTCTCCGTCCAGTCCGCTATACCATAAGGGTAAAGAAAGTCTTACAATGTGTCAAATAACACTAGGGTGTCAGTTTCCGAAACCGTATCAGTTATTTCGTCTTTATCTACAAAAAGACCTTGAGAGAACGAAAAAACTACTAGGTCACCTACAACCGTAAAATTAGAGACCAAGGAGACGGAAAAAATTTTGGTTGAACTTGTAGACCTTAAAGTACCAAGTGCATAACGACTCCGGTCCGAACCTCTTAAAACTCGTAATGAAATGATCGTACACTCTACTCACGTTAACACACCATCAAACTCGTAAGAAACCGTAACGGAAAGAAACCTTAACCTTACTTTTGACTGGAAAAGGTCAGGACACCGGTGACGACTCAAAAGGTTTAAACGACCGTATAACTCACGTCGTGAAAGTGTCGTAGTAGAAAGTCCTAGACTTTAACGAGTTGACTTCAAGGTAGTGGAGGTGATCGAAACAAGTATCAGTATAAAAGATTTGGGTGAAGTTAAGTGTAAGGTCCTACAGACCGAGATCCACTCACTAGTGTTTTAGCACTAATAGACCCAGTACTTCTAGAAAAAACATGTCAAGAAGACACATAAGAACGGTGGAGAATTATAGAAGACGAAGACACTCCAGGTATGGTAAAGACAGGAAACAGCTCGGGTAGAAACGTACTTTACAAGGGAACCCTAGAGATTAAAAGAACTTCTCTAAAGATCAGAAAGGGTAAGACAACAGAAGGAGATAAAGAAACGTATCTAACGACTCCTTCCGAAAGAATAGAGAGGAACGATAAGAAACCTTGAGACGTAAGTCTACGAATATAGAAAGGAAAGGAGGAACTGAAAAGAGAAGAGAAGAGTATATAAACATTCTGGAGGGGTCTGTCGATAAAACGAAAAAGTGTAAAGAAAAGGTACCCCTACCAGAACTAGGGACAGAGGACATGTTACAGTGCTTGGAGTAAGGTATCAAGTAGTCCGTGAGATAGATAGTCTAGATCAGGGAGTTTAGATAAAGAGTGAAGGTGACATATTAGTATTCGCTAAACTAACTCAAGTATGGACTTACCAGATCACCAAAAGGGATAAAAGAAGTTAAATTCAGACTTAAACCGTTATTCCTCAAGTACTAGACTCTGTGTCAGTCCAGGACCAGAACAAAAACACTGACATATCTCGAAGAGGTAGAAACCGACGTTTCTTATATTAGTTAGTCTAAAACCACAACTGGTAGACCACTACAGGTACACATTTCAGAAGAGAACACAACAACCTTCTCCCACAAACGATACTGGTCACGTAAGAGAACCGTTTTGAGATAATCAGAAACGGGACGAAGTAAGGCATGAGGTTCCAGATTAAACGGACAATGAGGTCCACAAAGAACTAAAGGACGAAAACGTAAGGTCAGGGGACGTTACTTTTCCTGTAGAAAAACCCCCACAATCAAGATTTTCCAGAAAATCCAAAAGTATCTTGACAAGTCGAAGTCGAAGAAGTCACAATGACCAACCCCGTATCTGAACCTAACGACACTATGACTTACCAAACGGAACCTTTACTTGTCTCTAGTAAGACAGTAAAAACTCCAACGTAGGTTCATGACGTAAAGCCTGAGAAAACAACTTGTACTACCGATGAGGTAAAGAAGATTCCATATCTATATTACCAGTAGACTTAATTTAAGTGGGTAAGGTCATGTAAAATCAAACGACTAAGGATCTTACAGTTGTAGTGAGAACGGTAGAGGACAAACTGGTCAAAGTTAAACATAACTAAGTACCTAGACTGTAAGGTCCAAGGATACGTTGTAACGAGAAATTTCGTAGCCTGTAACGAAGATAGTGGTCAGTGTAGGTGTTGACCCATAACAAAAACGAAACCGAGGTAGGGAAGTAAGAAAGACCTCAATAAAGAGGTGACTAGAGGTCATCGTAAAACCGTGGATGACTGGACCCCTCAAGGAGAAAGTCATAGGATAGTAAAACGGAAAAGTATGACAAGTACCCCAAGAGTTCCGTTCTTATGACTTCACCAAACGGTAAGGGAAGAGGTCACCTGGTGTAAGACAGTCTGGAGAGGTGGTACTGGGTGTATCTAACAACTATAACAAATCAGAGATTCAGTACAGACTGAGAAAACTCTAGAGTACCGGATTTCGGAGGTCCGAGGAGACATGAACCCTAACGGGTCCGTCCTTATGACCTCACCCAACGACAAAGGAAGAGGTCCCTTAGAAGGGTTGGAGATTAGGTCGGGAGCAGAGGACTTGACCGTCACCTCAGAAATTGTGACTCGGACCATGGTCTCTTCACGATCTCCATCTAATCCGGAACGTTTCCTAACCATTTAAACTTTTACATTGTCGTTAATAATTTTTAATTTATGTATCTCTTTCTTTATAAACTTTTTAATTTCCTGAAGGGACCACCAGGTTACCAATTCTTAGACGGTCGGTTACGTCCCCTGTGTCTAAACTGGGGACCAGACCCTCCTAAGGGGTACGACATCTCGTTGATTCGAACACGTGGTGTTGATGACTCGGGTGTGAGGTGTTGTTGACTCGGGTGTGAGGTGTTGATGACTTTGGGCACACGGAAATTCCTGGTAGTCAATCGACACCTTATTGAAGTTCGTTGAATTATACGTTTGTTTTTTCGTGTACTTTTCTACAAGTTGTGGTGATAAATAATTTATTTAGTTTTGATGTTACGCCATATTCGAACGTGGTCAGTCTTACCGGTAGTAGTTATTCAGATGTTTATAATTTATGACATCTCCCACATCTCTTTTCCTTTAGGTAGATGTAACAACCACTTTGTATGTGACCATATCAGTGATACCTCTTGTCATTCTTCCAAAGAAATTTTTGATTTTCTCTCGATGACATGTTAGGTCGTTAGAGTGAGAAACAGTGTATAGGTCCCTTTTGGTATTAAGTTTTTATATGTACGTTAGGTCACAAGGGGTGTCGTGATAAATGTTATCGGTCCTAGACCTTCGTTGGATTTACAGGCAGTTGTCTTCTTGTCTAGTTTTTCCTCACCATGTATATATGTTACCTTATAATGAGTTGGTACTTTTCTTGTTTTATTACAGTGAACATCGTTGTACCTGTCTGGATCTCCAACAGTATGATTCACTTCATTCAGTTTGTCTTTTTCTGTTTATAACGAATATACATTTGATTTTTTTTATACTATAACGTATACACACCTTAGATTTTATACCACGTTTACTTGAATCAATGTTTTGGCTTTAACTCAGTGTCTCCATCTTTTGTTTGAATGCAAATGACTTCCCCTCTCCTCCTTATTTAACCCTATAACCCTAACTGTATACGTGGGATAATGTACATTTTATCTATTGCTTATTTTTAGATGACACATCGTACCCTTTGAGATAAGTTATGAGACATTACCTGTTATACCCTTTTCTTAGATTTTTTCTGACCTATACACATTTACATATTCACCAAGTTAAACGATATATCGTCTTTATTCGTGTTGTAACACTTAGTTGGTGTCAGGTTAAATTTTTTTATATGTTCGAATTTCTTATAAGTACTTTGTGATGTGGGTTGTAGTTTTATGTGTAAGAAAAGTTCTTGTTTGTCTGATAAACGGTTCTATCTGGTATTAAATCCGGTATTTTATTCAGAGTTATTTAAGTTTTAATAAGTTCAGTATTTTTACAAGAGACTGATGTTGTCTTAATTTTATCTTTAGTTGTTGTCTTGTTAGAGACCTTTATTAGTTTATAAATTTTTTATTATTGTGTGAAGGTTTATTGGCTACTTAGTTTCCTCTTTATCCTTTTAATCTTTTATAAAATTTGACTTATTTGTGATTTGTAGTCTTTCGTTATAATTCCCCCTTTAATATCGTGATTCATAGATATAATTTTCTCCAGTTGGAGTCAAAAATGGATTTCTTTTCGTTAATCTTTTTCTTTTAGTTTATTCGGAGGGGGTTTCGTTTCGTACTTGTATTTACGTTTTTAATATTTGGTTTAAAATCATTCATTTTAAATTGAGAGTTAGAGTCAGAGAATATCTGTCTATATTTATACTGACTCTGACGAAATTTTTTACCATAATCTCTTTTAATTGTGTGTGTATTATCGATAAGGATTTCAGACTGGTGTGTTAAAGATGACTACTCAAACAACATTTATTCTAACGAAAATTTTAGATCTACTATTTACCAATATAACACCGTTAATTCTATTATGATTTTAGAATTACTCTACATTTACTTATGTATGTAGAACCCTATTCTAAAGGTCATTGTCGTGGTATTTCACTATGTGTTCTTATCTACTATTTGAGATTTTTTCACCACTGAGTTTTATTACAAAACTCACTACATTTTAATTACTATAGAATACTTTACACTGAAAAATTTAATCGTAAATTTTTGTTTAAATCATAAACGATTTATACACTCAAATTTATTCAAAAACATTGATTTAACCGGATGATTGTTCGTTTTACCCTCTTTAAGACGTAAATCACAAAGACTTAAAGCCCGTATTTTCCAAATCGTATAATGTAATAATTACGCCCTTTACTGATGTACAACAATTCATTTTTCAAAAATAATTCATCGTGTATTACACTATAAAAACATTTTCCTCTTACAGATAAAAACGTTTTGAGGAGAACCTTTCTACCACTGGTTATATAACTGACTCTAATAGTGATTTACCATCTTGCTCTAATTTCCATTGAAAAAACAAAGTTAATAAGGGAGACAGTTTTAAAAGATGTTATTTGTATTAAAACCATAATATTTTTACTTTCTATTCTTTACTTGTAGAAGTGACTTCGGTGTAGGTGAAATGTGGATTAATAAACTAACTGTTATTGTCTAGACAAATAGATTATTCTACAGTGATTAAACATCGTAAAGTGAGATCAATATGATGAAAATTAAAGGTAGAGATGTGAAAAATTAAAGTTACTCTAAAAACAATGAAAATTAACCAATGATTTCTTATTCTTTTTAGGATAAACAACATATACAAGTCCAGTATTTTTATGTGAATCATATAGTTCTCTTGGGTCGTTAGTTGGAAAAGAAGTAAAAAAATTTCATCTATTCATTAAATTAATGTCAAGAACAAAATATGAAGACTGTTTTGCACCAGGTGACCTCTTCCCTTACGGTCTGGTGAAGTCATAAGAACGGAACTCTTGGGGTACTCATCATATTTTTCTGTTTTTCTGTCCTGTGACTTTCTACTTACGGGGTACAGTCGTCCACGGGTTATACGATGTTCTCTAGTCACCTCTTTATTGAGGTCTTTCTTGCTTCCCTACCTCGGTTTCGTTTTTGTTGTCGGTTAACATCCACACTGACCACTACCTTCATTGCCGGTTACGATATTTCTCGTTATAACGTATCCTTGGACTTTACAATTCAGGTACTTAGTTCCGTTTAATCTTTACTAGTTTGTCCTCTACCGTTCTCGCTTGTAACTGTAAAATCCTTAGTCTTTCGCTTTTACCTGACCTTACCCACTTAAATTGAGTCTACTGATAATATAGCTGATCACATCCGTTCTTAGGGAATCTTCTTTACCTCATCGGTAGTCTCAGTTGGTCTCTCAGACTTTACGTCATGAACCTACGTTAGAGTTTTTACTGTCTTGCTAGAGACAAGCAAAGGTTCCGTTTGGTAAGTTATAGTGTCATTGGGTTCAGATAGGGTTGGTCATTGTGACTTCTTCGACTTCAGCTTACCAAGATACTTCTGGATGTTCTCGAAGATCTTGATTGTGGGGTTTTTTCTACATGAAAAGAAATATCCTCTGACCTTATGTTTTCATCTTCAGTTCTCTATGGACCTCATTTTCGTTTAAACCCGAACCTCATGTTTTACTTCGTCCCATTTCCGATTGTCTCAAAAGGGTTCTCTCGTGTGACCAGTATCGTTTGTCGGAGAAGGTTGTTGTGTTCTCTTTTAAATGTGTACCTGTTGTGGTGTACCAGTTATGACTTTAGTCTAACTCATATAAGAAACGTCGGTTTCTACCTCTTCGAGATATGTCAGTGTTTTTGTTCTGGCCCTCGACTGACACCGAGTCTTGTGCTTGTGGAATTATGGTTTGAGTCTGAATTTCACTTCTTTCGTCCCTTTTGGTGATCCGGTAAGTCCATACTGGATTTAGTTTAGGGAATACTAATATGTCACCCTCACTCTTTATCTAAATTCCCGGATCTAGACTATTCTCAAGGACTTCCTGATACCTACCTCCAAGCACTGTAACATGTCCTCCGTCCCTAGTTTGGTAGGGGTTCTTTTTCTTTACGTTTTTCCGTTTTACCAACAGACTTCTCCGGAATGTTTATTGATACTTTCTTATCTTCACTTTTCTTTCCTCCTTTCCTTTCTGTATTCGTAGACTTACGTCTCAAGATTTCTTATCGTTCCTCTCTATTCTTTCGGATGGAGTCACTAGTCACGTTTCTTTATCTCTTTTTGTTGTCTTACCCTTTCTAATCTCTAGAACAGTTCTTTTAATCTCTATGGTTCCCTTGTAAAGCAAGTTTCTACCGTGTTATTTCCTGTCTTTCCCATACCTGGATTGTTTCCGTCTTCTATAATTCTTCTTCACCTTTCTTACGTGTCTTTTAGATATGTTTTGTCTAGAAGTACTAGGTCTATTAGTACTACCATACTAGTGAGTGGATCTCGGTCTGTAGGACCTTACGTTTCAGTTCACCCGGAATCTTTCGTATTGATGTTTGTTTCGATCACCGCTACTGTCTCAAGGTCAACTCGATAAAGTTTAGTATTTTCTACTACGACACTTTCACAACGTGAGTTATACAGTCGTTTAAACCTTTTGAGTCATCACCGGTGTCCTGACCTTTTCCAGCCAAAAGTAAGATTAGGGTTTCTTTCCGTTACGGTTTCTTACGAGTTTGATGACGTGTTAACGTGAGTAGAGTGTATGATCGTTTCATTACGATTTCTAAGAGGTTCGGTCCGAAGTTGTCATGTATTTAGCACTTGAAGGTCTATAAGTTCGACCTAAATCTTTTCCGTCTCTTTGGTCTCTAGTTTAACGGTTGTAAACAACCTAGTGACTTTTTCGTTCTCACGGGGTCTTTTTGTAGTTAAAAACGAAATGACTGATACGGTTTCGGAAACTTACAAACGTAGTGGCGTTTGACACCTTTTAAGAATTTCTCTATCCTTATGGTCTGATAGATTGGACGGAGAACTCTTTGGACATACGTCCAGTCCTTCGTTGTCAATCTTGACCTGTACCTTGTCGTCTGAACAAAGTTTAGTCCTTTCCTCATCCAGTTCCGACATATAACAGTGGGACGTATAAATTGAATATACGTCTCCTGTAGTACTCTTTGCGACCCGACCTTCTTCGTGTTCGACCTTAGTTCTAACGGTCCTCTTTATAGTTATTGGAGTCCATACGTCTACTGTGGTGGGAACACCGTCTTTCACTTCTTGATTTTTAAGAGATCTATTTTCACTTTCTCCGCTCACTTTTTCAACCGAATTATGAGTTGCAAGTCTTTTGATTCTAGTGCCGTAGGTCAGGGTAGTGAAGTACCTTTTACCTTCCCCTTTGTCACTGTCTGAATAAAACCTCCAGAGGTTTTAGTGACGTCCACCACTGACGTCGGTACTTTAATTTTCTGTGAACGAAGAACCTTCTTTTCTGTGAACGAGGAACCTTCTTTTCAATACTGGTTAGATCCGTCGAATAATTTTTCGTCTTTGTAATGAAACGGGTGTTTCCAGGTAGAGCAGTTTCGATACCAAAAAGGTCACCAGTACGTACCTACACTCTCAACCTCATATTTCTTTTGAATCTCGGCTTCTTAACTACGAAAACTTGGCACCACAACCTCTCCTGAGAACTCTCAGGGAACCTGACGTTCCTCTAGGTTGGTCAGTTAGGATTTAGTCTCGATTTCCATAAGATCCCCGAAGGGACCACCGAGTCAGTCATTTCTCGGGTGCACGATACATCATCTACGTCAATCTGGGGACTAATTCCTTCTGGGGGAACTCGCCCTTTACCGTTGGGAGAGGTCAGAACTTATAAGTAACTTTCCTGACTACGACTTCGATTTTGAGGTGATGAACCGGTAGACTACACTTTTTGACTGAGTAAACTTTTCTGGGACTCCGACCGTTTCTAACTTCTATCCCCCTCTTCCCCTGTTGTCTCTTACTCTACCAACCTACCGTAGTGACTGAGGTACCTGTACTCAAACTCATTTGAGACCCTCAACCACTACCTGTCCCTCCGGACCTTACGACGTCCCCCCCAACGTTTCTCAGCTTGTACTGACTCACTGATTTGACTTGACTCGACTAGAATAAGGATTAAGTAGTCTCGATTTCCATAAGAGCCCCGAAAGGACCACCGAGTCAGTCATTTCTTGGGTGCACGTTACATCATCTGCGTCAATCTGGGGACTAATTCCTTCTTGGGGAGCTCGCCCTTTACCGTTCGGTGAGGTCATAAGAACAGACCCTTTAGAGTACCCGTCTTCTTGGACCACCCGATGTCAAGTATCCCAACGTTTCTCAGTCTGTGTGGAATCGTTGATTTGTTGGTGGTTTCCATAAGAATCAGGTATCTACTCTTAAGTCTCAAGACACAACTCCTAATCGTCTTTTATCATAGTTTCATAACCCAACCGTGTTTTGAAGTAAACTCGAAAAGATATTATAAAATACTTTTTTAGGTTTACTTGAAAACCCGGTTGGGTCATGTAGTCGATGGGACGACGGGACTACCTTACTCTTTTAGTTAGAAACAAGGGAAGGAACCTAGGACTTTGACATCGACACAAACAGACGACTCCCTTCTCTCACCCTTCGTTTTCTCTAAAAACACTTTCGTCTTCCTGGGTCTCGTCGTAGAGGTTTATAATTTCCTTGTGTGAGTGAGTATTACAGAAGGACCCACACAGAAGACAAAGCTTTAGATATCGGGAAGTGACAGTGAATTACAGGAGATATCAAAGAATTACGAATAAAACGAAGTAACAACATTAAGTAGAGGTTCTCTACTTCGACTTCTTCCAATGAGACCATTCTAAGAGAAAGTTGTAGACCACAAAGGATATCGAGACACTGCAAATGAGAAAGAAAAGGGAGTGGAAACTTAATCACATAAACGAAGGAACTTTGGTTGTTAAGAAACCTATAACGTTATTTTATGTTATAAACGAAGGTTTTAAAAGAGAAAATGGGTAGAGTACAAAGAAGGGGAACGGGTAGGGTTATTTGTACTTCTGTCGGAGTCGTTAATTAGGAAGTTTCTTCCATACAGTTAACTAGTTGGTTAAATATGAAGACGAAATCAGCAAGACTAATTCTGGGATAAATAAGTGAGACCTATTCTGGGATCCTCTACTTTTAGAAATACTCCTAAGTTTTACTCAAGTTTTTTGGTACATACTTAGTTTTGACTTAACTATAGAATCTTTGTCCCTTTTCCCTTGTTTTTGTCTTACCTCTTAGACCGGAAAGTTCTTTTACCTACTCAAATTACTCTTTCAAAGGTCCCGTAGGATACAACCTCTTTCATGTACCTCCACTCCTATTACCATATATACAACCCTATGTTACTTATTGGGACGAACCTCCTTTAACCAAAATAATGACTTTCACTTCCGTGAAATACCTTCTAACGTAGTGATCACTGAGAACCCTAGGGTACCTGATATCGGGTGGTCCGGGGAGACAGGTACCTCAAAGGGTCCGGTCTTATGACCTCACCCGTCGGAAAGGGAAGAGGTCCCCTAGAAGGTCTGGGTCCCTAGTTTGGACCGAGAGGACACGACGTCCGCCAGAGGACGTGACGTCCACGTAAGAAATGGCTGAGTCGGTGGTTCCTTAAAATAACTCCTCGTCACTCTTCTTTCACAATGCCTAATATCTACTAGAACTTCTAGTCTGATTTTTCGTACCGAAGTGTATTATCTGTTGAAAATGTTCGTATGGAACAAAAGAACACGGAGTGAAATAGACAAAGTGTCTATGACTTAAAAAAACGTTTAACTTCCAAACACCGTAAGGACTCACCTCGGCCAGATAGTCGTGGTAAAAAAGGTTGTCGAAAACAAGTGGAGTACGGACACAGTATAAACCTATTAAGAGTATTATTAACGTTTCAGAAAGTTATAATATAAACAATATCACTGGTCACTATAAATTACGATGATCACGTTTTTCTAATATTGAATGACTCCCGAACTACTACCAATCCTGAAAAATTGTTTCATAAAAAATTAATTTCAATATATCCTAAAGAATCTGTATTACGGTAATGTGTAAATCATCAGATGTCATATAAAGTTTATATTGAAAATATACGTGACTCTCTTGTTTTTTAAACACACTGAGGGAAATAACGTTATAAGTGAAAGAACACTACTAGACTTTGCCTTGGGTGTTATAAAAACTTCAAACAGACGTAGGTAGTGTTATCAAATTCTTTATTACATAGTATCGTCTTAATAATAAAAATGTGACTTAACCATTACTCAATTTCTTACTTTTCCCCTTTATTCCAAGTTCTTTCGAGTAATCTTTCTTCAACGTTCTGGGACCGATACCCCGTTACCTGGGACTTAATCCCACCATGATTTTTACCTCGTCTCTCATACAGTTCTTCTTTTTAAGTCCTTTATTTTTATTATTACCCCATTGTCTGTCCCAATGTCCTTCCGTTTTTATACTCCTGAACTTCTGTAAAGTTTCGTATTTCTTTAAAACCATGTTTACTGTCTTTACTTTTGTCACCCCACCCTGAGTGTATTGTCCTAAACACGGTTAAGTATAGTAAGAACGATTATAGTAAAAACCAAGAAATTCATCGAAGGGACCACCGAATCGACCATTTATTATGTGAACGTTCTGACGGTAGTTACTTCCTCTGTGTCCAAACTAGGGACCCAGTCCTTCTAGGGGATCTCTTCCTTTATCGTTGGATGAGGTTTTAAGAACGGACCTTTTAGGGTTCCTGTCTCCTCGGAACACCCGATGTCAGGTACCCCAACCTTCTCAGTCTGTGTTGACTTGTTGAGTTGGTGGTTCATCAATTTTTCTAAAACAACATGATTGAATCTTCATTACTTTTATTTTTCGGAAAGGACCGGTAAGTAAATTTTCTGTCACAAATGTATTTCTTTATGTTTTCCCAAAAGTCCTTTAGGATTTTACCATAAAAGGTTATGTCTCAACATATAAGGGTGATGAGTCGTCTGTCCAGACAGTTTTGTTTATAATTTAAAATCAGAATAAATCTACTGTAATTTTAAGTAGTATATAAAGATTACTAACAAAAGTGAATTGAAACTTAAATTTTTTTTATACACATACACATACATAAAAGGTATCAAAGAAGACCGAGATATATGTATCGGAGACTCAAAATTTTCAGGAAAACTTCAGATTAACCTTATCCGTTACGTGACACAAGTGGCTATAGTAAAACTTTGGCAGACTGGGCAATAATGTATTTCTACTCGCAAAGTGAATTATTTCTGAATCTCATTGTGTTAAACAATGTGGTATTAATTTCTACCTGTGTAGACAAGGTAAAATTAAGTTTGGGAAACTTGTATTAATGTATTTCGACGTTCTTGTCTTTAAGACAGAATCTTTAAATGATAGTTTTTTTTATAGTAAGACAGATGTCTTTGATGTACCCGTTTCCTGTTTAACATTTTACTTCAGTTTAGTTACAGAGAGGAAGACATAGTTTCGTACTTTATGTCGATTCTAGGGTCTAATTTCATGACAGGGGTATACTTTTGGTATTAATCAATTCCTTTGGGTCCACTTCCGGTTAATAGTACCTTTCATAATCGTAAGGTAGGGGCGCCTCTCCATGATAGAAATATACGAGAGAATCGGGTGTCTATGTATTTTTTCCTCCCTTGTTTATGTTTTATATCAACTTTCCTTTTGTTTGTCTTCTATAAGTTGTGAATACCCAATGCAAATTTGAAGGATGATGTAAGATTTGAAAGTTAGTATTATTAAAGTATCTGGAACGAATTTTTATCACATAGGAGAACTATTCCTGGTTTGATAAAATAGGTTTTATCAAAAATCCAATTGTCATTAGTCTACATATTTATTTCTTTCGTCTTCATTCCCTTTGGATATAAAGCCTTATTTAAGACTCATAAATTATTGTACTCAATTTACCGTTTGTACGTGTGTTTATAGGGACTTTACATCAGACAATCAGATAAAATAAATACAAAGGTATAGGACTTCTACCGAATTACTCCTCTACGTTAGTCCTAATCGATTCGTCACTCTTCAACCTCCCTTGTCCCACCGTCATTCTAAATATATTTATAAACGTCTCTGACCCTTCTCGTCTACGAGGATATTAGGTCTGTTACACACACGTGAAGTAAAATTTTATTTTATTTTGTCAACTTTCGGTTTTATATTAATTAGTCTCCTTTACGAAATTAGTTGTAGAAGGTTTAGGAAATCGAGACGACTTTTCTAATTTCTTTGTATTTTCTTTAATTTTATACTATAAGTTTTCCTTTGATCTTAACCAGATAAGGACTACAAGAAAATAAAGTCTACACCCTAACTCGTACGTTAATTATTCACAAAGGCTGACAGCGGTTGATCACTTTAAAGGATCCACAAATTCTATACTTTATTTAGTGGATTCTGAATGACATATTAAATGTTACATCGTTACTATCAAAAGAGAGAAGTAATAATTAAATAGTATTCTTTACACATACGTACAAGAATAAAGGACATCAAGATGTGTCTCTGGAGTTCCTCTTTCGTCAAATTTACTCACAGTTAAAATATAAGTGTCCAATGGATGTTTTTACTTTTTCTTCAACGTGTAGTTCTTTCTTCATATAGTTAGATACGTCTATAGGTTGTACTTAGTATATCTGGGTTTTGTTCACAATAATTGAAATTTGAGTCGAGACCCGAGACAAAAAGATTTAAGTCCCGGAGAGAACATAATAAAGACAACAAAAGACGGGTTTAAAACTACTTGATGAGTTATACTTGGATATTAATAATGATTTCGAGTCTCTTCTTGTTAAATTCGTCTCCTAAAGTTTTGTTACAACGTTCCTTTATTTTTCGTGTACGTAAGTACCGTTTAAGTTTTATACGATTATAAATTTCGAGTCTCGTGAACGAGAAAGGTGTTTGTTTTAAAACAACCACTGTCCTCAGTGAAGTGTATAAGTATATGTTGTGGTCTTATAATATTCGTCAAAAATTTGCATTCTAATCGAGGATATCTGTCAATTGTCGAATCGTGATAATTAATGTTCTTTTGTAAACTTTGTTTTGAACTCGGACTAATATTAAAGACCATCTTTAAAATGTTCAAAGATGATTTTAAAATGATGTGTAAGAGATCGTGAGACTTAAACTTCAGTACTTTAGAAATTTCTAAACTAAAACGTTTTTGTGACGACTTTAATAATAATGACTTCACGGTACTTAGTCTTAAAGAATATAAACGGGAGGATTTTTATTTACACTTACTATTTTTCTGATCATATAGACTCTCTAGATAACACTTTAGATCTGGCCCTTTCGCTTTCGTCGATATACCGTCCAAAAAAGAGACAAGACAGTGACAATACCATTGAAACTTCCCGCATATGTACCGTGAATAAAAGAAGAATATATGATGAGCGAAATATTAGACATTATTGTTTTCTTGTTTTATAGTTTGTCGATCATATATTGACTTTTCTTCTATATTTCTAAGAACTGAGTCAGAGATCTACCGAAAACCGTAAACAAAGTATTAAATACACGTTACCGGGAAATTAAGAGTTTAGTGACTGGGACACACCACTCAAATGATGATAATTTTATCAGGTATAAAATGAAAGTCTTTTATTAAGACTTTTCAATGGGACAACCTAAATATGTAGTTACGATTAGAAATAGTTTATTCCAACACAATGAGTTTAATTACTAAAGTGTATCGTTTGAGTCGATTTCTAAACATTGGTTCGGGTTATTATTACAAATAATTCTTATACCAGTAAAGACAGTTGTGTAAGTGACCTCACTATTCTTCGTCTCTCATCAGTGTTCTTACAAGGGAAATAAGACAGAGGAAAAAGAGGTAAGAATAGACATGTGGTGTCTCTCCCTGTGTCAAATTAATAACACCAACAACTTATAGTAATAGTAGTAGTAGGTTCAAATAGTGAACCGTATTCCTTTAGTCTTTAATTAAAGACAACCCCTACGACTCCGCCCCTGGGTCATAGACCTTTAGGTTCAGAATAGACACGGTAATACAACGTGACATTAGTAGACGTACCCAATTCCTCTGACCATATTCCTGTACAGTGGGATTCCGTGAACACGGGACCCGTAACAGTCGTCGTTCAGTTCTATACTTATATTGATTGATCCATACTTTTAGTACGTATTTAGACATTGACACTACAGACTATTCTGTAGGGGATTGGTTTATATTGATAATTTTATATTTCTTTAGTTGTCCTTTATTTTAAATTTGAAAGTAAAGAGTAAGTGACTTCGGTTTAAAGTTCACAACTATCGGGGTGTATCTATCACCGAAGGATATTCTTTCTTTTAAGAAGTATTTACTAATCAAAAACATTGAACCCTTTTATGTGTAGTTTTACTAGTTACATGTTTTAATAGTGGCACAAAAGTTATTCTTTACCTACATCGTCTCAGTAAATGTTTTAACGCCAAGAAAGATTGACACCAAGATTGTGAAAACGAAAGGGATAGTAACCTCGTTCTGCACGTATACTGTGATAAAAGAAAAATTATTCTTTAAGACTCATATATACACTTGACGCTTGAAGGTCTACAAGTTCGACCAAAATCTTTTCCGTCTTCTTGGTCTCTAGTTTAACGGTTGTAGGTGACCTAGTAGTTTTTTCGTGCTCTCAAGGTCTTTTTGTAGATAAAGACGAAATAACTGATACGGTTTCGAAAACTGATACACCTTGTGTTGTTTAACACCCTTTAAGACTTTCTACCCTTTGGTCTGGCAGACTGAACGGAGAACTCTTTGGATATACATCCAGTCCTTCGTTGTCAATCTTGACCTGTACCTTGTTGTCTGACCAAGGTTTATCCTTTTCCTCATGGAGTTCCGACATATCACAGTGGGATGAATAAATTGATTACACGTCTTCTGTAGTACTCTTTGCGACCAGACCTACTTCATGTTCGACCTTAGTTCTAACCGTCCTCTTTATAGATATTGGAGTCTATACGTCTATTGTGGTGGGAATACCGTCTTTCACTTCTCCTTGATTTTTCGGAGAACTACTTTCACTTTCTCCTCTCACTTTTTCAACCGAATTTCCAGTTGTAAGTCTTTGTTTCTAGTACCGTAGGTCAGAGGGTAGTGAAGTACCGTTTATCTGCCCCTTTGTTACCTTTGTTACCGTATGAAAATAAAAACCCGAGGTTTTAGTGACATCTACCACTGACATCGGTACTTTAATCTCTACGAATGAGGAACCTTCCTTTCAATACTGGTTGGATCTGTCGTATAAATTTTCGTCTCTGTAATGAAACGGTTGTTTCGAGGTAGAACAGTTCCAATACCAAAAAGGTCGACAGTACATACCTACACTCTCAACCTGATATTTCTTTCGACTCACGGATTCTTAACTACGAAAACTTGACACCACAACCTCTTCTGAGAACTCTCAGGAAACCTGACGTTCTTCTAGGTTGGTCAGGTAGGATTTCCTTTAGTCAGGACTTATAAGTAACCTTCCTGACTACGACTTCGATTTGAGGTTATGAAACCGGTGGACTACGTTTCTTGACTGAGTGTCTCCCTCTCCCTCTCACACCCTACTAAACCCTCTTACCGTAAGATTGTACATGTGATAGTACATTCTTAACTTAACGGTCAGATACAGACTGCTTCCCACGTCGTACGAACCCCGACCACGTACCCCTACTGGGTNTAACTTCCGCCCTCCTCTTCCCCTTCTGTCTCCTACTCTACCAACCTACCGTAGTGGTTGAGTTACCTGTACTCAAACTCATTCGAGACCCTCAGTCACTACCTGTCCCTCCGGACCACACGACGTCAGGTACCCCAGCGTTTCTCAGTCTGTGTTGACTCGCTGACTTGACTTGATTTGTTATGATTTCGTACAGAACCACCAGTACGTTTGGAGTGTTTTGTATATGAGTATATTATTACATCCTTTCGAAATAAAGTTTCTAAAAAATGATACCGTATAGTCAAGACTATGACTTTTTTTCTTTGTTAGTATGTGTTTATGTGGTGTTTTGAGAAAAAGTTTATTTCTATTAGTTTATTTTTGATTGAGTTTTTAATCATATAAGTATGATCATATATCCATTCGTTAGAATCTTACTAGATTTTCAGATCACTGAATCTAAATTGTTGTAAATTACTGTATTAAAATATATTATGAGATACTTAATTCTCTTATTTTATTTAAGTGTATGATTATATACTCATTAATATCTCATAGTCGTAACAAACGTTTATGTCATTTTATATATGTAAGTCTATTTATAATGATTTCCTCAATGAAAAGTCTTTTTACTTAACGGGAAATGTCAGAGACTTTATAAGAATAACTATTGTAATCACCATAGATAGTATATGACTTATTGACAAAACGAAAAATTTTATTAAATTACAGTAGGGAACCTGACGTTCCTCTAGGTTGGTCAGGTAAGACTTCCTCTAGTCGGGACCCTAAAGAAACCTTCTTTACTACGGTTTCGACTTTGAAGTCATGAAACCGGTGGAGTACACTTCTCAACTGAGTAACCTTTTCTGAGACTACGACCCTCCCTAACCCCCGTCCTCCTCTTCCCCTACTGTCTCCTACTGTACCGACCTACCGTAGTGACTGAGCTACCTGTACTTAGACTCACTTGAGGCCCTCAACCACTACCTGTCTCTCCGGACCGCACGACGTTAAGTACCCCAGCGTCTCAGCCTGTGCTGACTTGTTGACTTGACTTGACTTGACTTTCGGTTTAAACCCAACATTAAAGACTAATATTAGTTCCACTTTGATATTTTATTATGACACCCTAATTATTATTATTTCATCGTAAATGACCTATAGGTACTTTATAGTTCTCCACAACTTATAATTGTATTAATAAGATCAGAAACATTAATAACGGGGTAGAGTGTCTACTCCTTCGTTGACAAGCATCTTCAAGTATTGAACGAATTACAGTGTACCGTCTGTACAAGGAACAAGGTCTTGTTCCTAAGTTGAGATTAGATTGATCTCGTTTAGACACTACGATTCCAATTAAGAGTTACTCTTTAAGATTTTTAACCCAAAAATAAATATTAATAATATTGAAGGTGTTGGAGTCAATTTGAACATTGTACTAGGTCTAGTTAGAGATTACATGTAAAATACTACACTAAAAAATTTCCTTTTATTTGATACTTGGGTTAATAAAGAGGTTTATGTATAATAAAAATTGCATCTTTTTGTTATTTTGAGAAATCATTTTCGGAAGTTTATAAACAAATTTAATAAATATTAATTTATAATTTAGTAAACCATATTAAAAGTATTTAATTGTACTTACGAAATTAAAATTAACTTATCGTTTATACATGGGTATATTTAAATGTTACACTTTTGTCTCTGTTAGTAAACTAATATTTAAACAAATGTTTTATGATTTTTTAAACTATTTTTTATAATTTAAATGTTTGTAACTACGGTTACAAAATCAAAAACTTCAAATACTTTATCGTATAAAATAGAAAGTTTATATTGAATCTTATACAGGATATATGTCAAGTTATTCCGTTTCCAAGTATATTTATAGTACATGGTAACTTATGATAGTTAGTTCATGTATTATGATTCTATTTCGACAGTCCATCGTATGATCTGTTTCACCTTAGTAACCTCTCAAACATAGTTAATTCTTTCAAGTTGATGAAAATTTATGAACTCAGATAAGTAATCGGACTAAGTCTTTCGACTTTCTTTAGTGGTTTTACATTAATATGGGTCGAACCACGAACTGTGAAGTTTTCGGGGTGTCCAGTACTGACTTGTTTATCGAGGACTAGTGGTCTTGGTCACTATAGAATCTTCTTATATCTCTTCTCTAGAACCATAAATTCTACGACGTTAAAAATTTTTCATTTTTCTAAACTTTACCGTTGATAATTAACTCTTTGTTACGGGTATATAGTCGTATTTTATATACCTTTGATCAATCAAAGGTTTTTGTACATGTAATTTGAAAGGTTTTTTTAACCACCTACAATATTTAGAATTTAAGTCAGAGTTTTCGTTACAATTGTTCATGTAAGGGAAGAATGAATCTCCAAAGGAAAGATATCTACAGAATTGGGTAAATTAGTTCAAAGATTTATGATGAAGTACCGTCCGTTAATTCTGAGACATTCATAAGTCTTATATGTAGACACCTGGGTAAAGAAAACTCTGTTCTTTTCTTTTAATGAATCGACATTAAGAATGAGAGCTACTTAACATTAATGTTTCTGAGATTTGGAAAACTTGAGTTCACGAAGAGATCATGTAAACTCTATTTTTTTTTTTAAGGTAGAGCACTTAAAATTTAGTAAGTTACAGGAGCGTTTATCCACTTACGTTGGAGATTAAGGATTTCAGGTCGCATATGGATTTATATGTTCGATATGTAGAGTGTTATCCGTCTACCTCTGTCAATGTTACTACTGGGTCTTCTAGTTCTTCTTTTCAAGTTTTTTTTTTAAATGACGTCGTCTAAATTTATTTCACAGAGAGGTGAATTCCTTTGTTCGTATTCAAGAGTGGGGGTATTGACCCTCGACAAGACCAATTGTAAGGAAAAAGGGGGTTTAATATACCAAGTGGTTACAAGTTTCTAAATATTTCTCATGACTTAAATCCGACTTTTATTAAATTGATACCTACTAAGTCTTGAAGGAAGTCGTCAAAAAGAGACCGGGTTCGTAGTGGCAATTTATATGTGTTGTAATATAATACGTTAGAATATCCTCGTCTCACACACACACGAATCAAAGAGTCATCACAGGTTGGGAAACACTGGAGTACCTGACATCGGGATGTCCGAGGAGTCAAGTACCCTAAGAGGTCCGTTCTTATGACGGCACCCACCAGTAAAAGATGACGTCCCACATCCACGTATCATCTATCCTTTGTCTCAAACGACAAATCTTATATACATCCTTATATAAACGAAAATCAAATGAATTACCTGCAAATAGAGAGTTAGTACTTTATTCTTTAGACTTTGCTTTACATAGGTAGTTGTGAAAAATCTATAACCCAAGTGTCTAGTTGTTTGGTAGTCATACGACGACGACGATTCAGTGAAGTCAGCACAGGCTGAGACACGCTGGGGTATCTGCCGTCGGGTGGTCCGAGGTGACAGGGACCCTAAGAGGTCCGTTCTTGTGACCTCACCCAACGGTAAAGGAAGAGGTTACGTCCTTTCACTTTTCACTTTCATTTTAGCGAATCAGCACAGGCTGAACCACTGGGGTACCTGACGTCGGGTGGTCCGAGGAGACAGGTACCCTAAAAGGTCCGTTCTCATGACCTCACCGCACGGTAACGGAAGAGGCTTGGAAGTTATATCTGTCTTTATTATTGGACGCACACGTGTGCCTGCGTGTGTATTTTAAACATATCGTGTTTTTCTGAAATTGTACAGAAGTTTCTATATCGCCGATGCATCGGTTCTTGAGTGGTTGTGACGGACGACTTTGAAGGAAGAGTAGTGATATCAACCCCACTGAGGACTCAGAAGTAAATTAAAAGTGGTCACTCCTTTATTTACAGGTTCTAGAGGTAATGGGGTAACGAACTTAGGAACCACAGTACTTTTGCAGGATGGGAGTGACGACCTTCCACTCCCACCCCTCACACTGATCCCCCGACAAAGGTGAGGGTGGAAGTCCGGGTGAAGTATTACCCTCTACACAAGGTCTTAGAACCCAACCTTTAATCTTAATTCAAAAGGGTATCTCTATTTTCAGACTTATAGATTTTGAAGGGTATATTGATCATAATATTAAGTCGATGAATTATACTAAAACACCAGACCGGTCCTATTTGATGGAGTATATTGTAGTTATAATAATATTTTTCTGTAAACCTCGAAATCTTTTTGACTTTTTAGTTAAAAAACTTTATATATGACAGGTATTATTCCTATTACAATTATTTAATTCTCGTGTTTCCTTATTTAGTTCCAATCGCGAGACATTTTAGTATCTAAAAATGTATTAAAAACCTCCTGTATGAAAAGGTTATGAAACACCATTGTTTGTATGTTTAATTCTTATCAATTCAAATCCCTCATCTCTTAAAACGGATCCCGTTTCCTCTGTACTCTTAAGTTCAGTATATAAGTACACCACTAAAAAAAAAATAACATTAAGTTCACCGACCTAAAACAAAACAAACAAAAATAAAAGATATCTGGACCATTATGACCTGTTTATAGAAGGAAAAATAGGTTTTACTAGTGCAAATAAAACCAAAAATGATCTAATACGATTAATCGTATAAACGGGTTGTTTTGTTTCAAAGAGAACTGGGGTGAGAAGTGTAATTGGTGATAAGTAAAGAAAGAAGGGATATATCGTTTTGATACACTTTCTCAACGGAAATGAATATTAAAGATTAAGGAAAGAAAAGTAAGAGAGAATTTGAGTGAGGTTAGTTTGGATTTCGAGTGGAAAGATGGTTTGGAAAAGGACAGTTCTGATAATGACTACAGGAACAAGTTAGGTTACCAATCAAAGGACGGGTACGAACTATCCTGTCGTTGTAAACTGTGTCTACTAGTAAGGGAGGAATAACTAAGTAAAAGGTCAAAAACAAAATAGAGAGATTGAAGTAGATCAACGAACCGATGAGAAGGGTCAGATGAAGGAATCTCTGGAATATACGATATCAAGGTCCTGAAATACAATTATTAAACTTCTGAAACAAGGTGGTGGTAGAACACCACAGATACTAAAGATTAATCTTCAAGTATCAAAATACTTAGTAGTTAGGGGACATCTATTCTTGAGAAAAGAAAGAACGATGAAAGTTCTATAAGAGAAATGGAAACTAAAAGTCTTCAAACTGTTACTACACTGGTCTGTATCATAGTCAATATAAATGGAACTAGACTCAAACGAATCGAAGGACTTAGTCATCATATAGAAAGTAATCTAACCTCTTTAAAAGTTAGTAAAGAAAAAGAAGTTTATGAAAAAGACCCAATAAGAGAAAGAAGTGTGGACCTGAGGTTTTTGTCAACACAATCTGTAAAAACATAACGGGTGTCTAAGATTTACACATAAGTTTAAAGAATTAAAAATAAAAAACGAAAAAGTATAACTTATTAAAGACGTCTAGAAAGAAGTTTAAGTGACTGAAAAAGAAAACGGTAGAGATAAGACAACAATTGGGTGGGTCCCTTAAGAAATTATGTCTATGACACAAAAAATCAAGATCTTAAAAGTAACCTAAAAAAAAATACAAAAGATAAAAAGACTACTCTTTATGTAAAAGTAAATAATATTCGTAGAAATGGAATACTTCGTATCAATTTTATCGTTCAAATTTTAGGAACAGACGATTAAAGTTGTAGACGTAATGAAGTCTAACCGGAGTAATAACAATAAAAAGAAATCTCACCAGTGTAAAAAGAATAAGAAGTATACAATTCGTTAAAGTCTAATATTAGTCTTGTGACATTCATTGTACAACGTCTCTTCTTAGAGATGAAATATATGTTTTATAAGATAGAATGAGAAGGTTTCTCACCTTATAAACAAATTAGCCTATGAATTAAAAAAAATTATATTTACATAAATAAAATTAACCTCCGATTAATGAAATGTTATAACATAACCAAAACGGTATGTAATTAACCTATGAATTAAATTAACTTGAGTTTGATGTTTGATAGAGTGGTCCATATCGAATTTATGGTCAAGGAATAAAACAAGAATTTTCTTTAGAAAGAGTCAGAATATACCAAGTTCAACTATGAACTTCTCGAAACTATCTCAAATATGTTTCTCTCATCCCGAGGGGGAGACCGAGACAAAGGGGTAATGAAATGTGAGAGACAAAAACGGGGTTTGAGAATAGGTGACTATGAAGTCCGGTCTCTTTGAATTCGAAAGATAACACCAAATTTTATAAGGAAAGTCCTTGATGACTTCTACCGTGAGTTCGATTTTCAACGTCCTTTACTCCTAGAGTGAGTTACGGTTAATAAAGAATGTTCAAAGGTAAAAGAAGGTATTAGACGAACAAAACCATTGAAGGGTCACGGAAACTCATCAACAAAAGTTATAAAACGAATCTTATATATCAGGAATAAACGTTCTACTTCCGGACGATCAATGATTTCGTAAGTTTACCTCTTGACAACGTCCTTCCCCCTGGGGAGGGTCCCGGGTTTTGACCCGAGGACGGATTGTGAGCCTTCACTTAACAGACTCCTCTGTGTACACGACTGTTTCCTTCTCTAAAATAACCCTTTCCCATGGGTCCACCTCTCGTCATCCCATTCCCTTGGGTCCTCTTGTCGAGACGGTCAGAGACCGTCAGAGTCCAAAATATCACTACCCTAAATGAGGCCCAACAGAAATCGGTTAATAAGTCTGAGTCTCAGGAAGGACCACCACGTGCAGAACAAGCCGGTTCTACCTACGGTCTCTTCCTAAGACCCTCCACCAACCTGTGCACCATAGAGGAAAACTGGAAAAGACTTGAAAAGGTCAACCACCACCGAATAATCAAGGCACAAGGAATGGTCCTGGAGGACAGCATTTTGATGAGTACGTTTATCAATGATACCACGGACCGGTCCCACCCACCAAAGTCAGTCACACAAAGGGGATTATCTTGATCGGGAGTTAAGTCGGAGAATTAAAATTTATAATAGATATACGGATTTTAAAGAATTATTTATAGAGATTAATTCTAGAAGGTCCGAGTATTTAGATTGTGGTTTGAGTTGTAAGGTTCACCGACACTCTATCTATAGGATTTGAATTATATGAGTTCTAGTTAGAGAGATATAAAGGAGGTTGGGGTTTGAACAAAAAGTCCGTCGGAAGGGGTAGAGTTGACGTAGGAAGACCATTGAGTCCTGTCTTTTGAAACATCAAGAGAACTGATGAAGGAAAGAAAGTATAGGAAGTAGACTATGTCATCCGTTAGGATAATCACGACACGAGACAACGATTCAGCACAGACTGAGAAAACACTGGGGTACCTGACATTCGGAGGTCCGAGGAGACAGGTGCCTTAAAAGGTCCGTTCTTATGACTTCACCCAACGGTAAAGGAAGAGGTCCCCTAGAAGGACTGGGTCCCTAGCTTGAGTGTATAGGACACAGAGGACGTAACCACCCTTCTAAGAATGGGTGACTCGGTGGACCCTTCGGGGTTAGGATAAATCTCGGTGAAAATTTTATACAAGTATTAACTTAGTGAACACAAGTGGAAATGTTACCGGTGATAGTAGGGAACACACCTAACATCGTTATTGGAAGATTGACGAGAACAAAATTGAGAGGACCAGGGAAACCAGATATAATTGGTGTGATCCGTCTTACTTGGAAATTTTTCCGTTTAGTCTAGTACAATGAGGAGTGAACTTGTGACATTACCATTACATTTACATTAAAATGAGTTTAGTTTTCGGTTTAAGACAGTTTACTTGACATCCAGGGGTTTTAGACGGGAGGTGATGTAGAGATGGGAGAAGAGGATGATGACAGGATACGAAAACGAAAAAGATCCTGAAAACGAGTACAACAACGGAAAGGGACCTTCTGAGATAGGGTTTTATCCAATCGATTGGAGGAGCGGAGATAGTTCACAGACACATTTAGACTGGAAGTTTTACTCCGGTAGAAACTTGTAAGATAAGTTATGACGTTCATAGAGTGGGTGGGGTGAGAAGGTTAGTAAAGAGAGACACAACCGAAGGTTCCTACTACGAATAACTCCCGTGTATAGAGACGGGGTCACTATAGAGTTCATAGATCTTGTGACCGACCATGTATCATTAACAAGTCATTTGCATACAACTTATGTATTTACAATTCGGGGTAGAACCGATTACCGTCTTTTGTTTTAGAAGCAGTAAAGGACGATAGGAATCAGTAAAGTCCAAATTCACATTCAGTAAGTTTTAAAGGAAAGGAGAAGAAAGAGAGGTTCGACCATGGATTGAAAGTCCCGTGCATATGTCTCCTCTCTCTCCGGTCCTCCAGTCGAGACCGGACGCCGACGGGAGACTTGGTGTGGCACTAGACAGTGTCCGAGACGGAGAGGACAGGAAACGCGGACGTAGGTAGAGGTGACGACAAAAGACTCTTAGTTGACAATGAGGTACCAGATGTGATCGTAACTTGTTGGTTGCGACTCTTCACTGAAAACTGCCAATCAAGAAAGTCAATAAAAAAGTGGAAGAAACTTCCGTTGACCTTTTTGAATTGATAAAAGTGTACGAAGAGACCTCAGTGGTCTTGGGATTTAGAAATAGTTCTAAATTAACAGAATCTTTGGTGTTTTTCGGTATTCTTCAGTGTGGAATATTTGTACTCTTCATAAAAATTCTCTTCTCTGACGATTGTACGGTCTTAGTCGCAGGAGATAGAAAGCCTATAGGTTTGAATAGAATACCCGGATAGTCATAGGGAGTAGGACAAGACTTTATTCACGTCCATCCTTTATCTTTGTGTCGTACCGGGTTGGGATTCGTCCAAATTAATAGAATGAAGGAGGGGAAAAGATGAGGGACGATGTCAATGTTCCGTTCTCAGACCCCTTAGGACTTAACCTATTGTTTATAAGAAGGATTTATGAAGGAAGAACGTATCCTTTATTTAGAAAACTCAAATTTTCGGTTCCCAAACGACAGCAAAAATAGGAGGGTTAGGAGGTTACTATTGTAGGCTACTGATTAAAGACCTACGGATGTGTCCTTATTTTCCACAATTTCAGGTTCTTTTCGTTTAGTTTCTTCAAATTCATACCCCTTATTCCAGTCCGTCTTGTCCCTCCTTCACTACCGCTCCTCCCATAAAGTCGGTTGTGAAGTTTTATTAGCGTTTATAATCGAGATTAGAAATAGTGAACTTCTTGAATAATAAGGACTCAATCGGAAAACGAATTTTTTTTAGTACGTCATTTTTCTTATTTCTACTTTTTTACGTTAATTAGAAAAGAGTGTTCTGTCTAAAGGTATCATTATAACTTGAATGGGTCATAAAAGTACTTTGATTTTTTGTAAGTGATCGAGACTCCAGACTACTTAATTCTTTTTTAGTCTAACCTATTTTCGTACTTACAGAAGGACAGACTCGGATTCATACTAAATCTCTAAGTCCGTGTGTTTCACTTCTTTTCCTTAATAGGAGGAAACTGTGTTTCATAACTCTTTGTTGGACTGAATTGTATAATCGTAGTTTATTTCGGTCTTAGATTTACTTCTTTAAGAAACGGAATTACTTCCAGTATACATTTGTATGTCTCTTAAGGTGTGATCGAAATTTCCTTTGAACCCTTTAATTAAAGGTGTGTACTAATTGAAACTCCAAAAATCTCCTTTCATTGACGGATATAAGACTCATTATAATAAATTTTAAATCAAAGAACATATTAATTACTTCGTTAACTTTCACTAATGGAAAAATAACGTTCACTCATGCAAAAATTTTTTCAATTTAGGAGTCCTATAAATATATCCAAAAAGGAAAATGGTACGTGTTAGAGGGGTCGGGACGGACCAAGACGGAGTCGACTTTGTCGTCTCTCTGGAAGGTCCTACTGGACGACTCTTCCAGTTAACTTTGAGTAAAGATAATGAGTGATTGAGATTTCATCACATATATTAAAACATTTAATATACAAACAAATATATAAATGAGGAAACAGTGGACGTCAGATGTAGTCTAATGTTTGAGGCGTTTTGTTCGATACAGAATTAAGAAAGTTCACATAGACAGTAAATCATACTACGAGTCATGTCTCGTCCATTAGTTAATTTAGAAACGATTTACTCATTTTCTGTTCTCTTTATTTTATGTATCAATTAACGAGACTCTTAAAAGAATTGACTAAGTATCAAAGACTCAGTGTTTATATAATTATAAATAATTGTCATTATTAGAAAAGAAAAAAATTAGAAGAAGGTTCTGAGGTAACGAAGATTTTGACGACATCTCACGACCCGGTTGTTTACTACCTGTTGAACGAGAGAATTATTTTTCGTTACGTACATATGTACAGGTTTTCAAATAAGACTTAAAATGACTATATTTTAAATGTTTCTCATTATTTTATGTGGTATAAAAATAACTTTTGGGGTATATCGTTTAATTAAGAGTATCTTCCGTAAACCGGTTTGAGAACACCGGTATCGGTTAGATATAAACTTTAGGTGTTTACTCACGTTAAGGTTATACCTATAACCAACTGTAAAGACAGACAAACTTATGTTATTTTTACTGTTTTTTCTCTGTATACAGTGTTGAAGTGTGTAAACAGTTGTCACACTCGTTGAAAGAAAGACTCAGTCTGTTACCAAAAGTTTGTAATCTTTTTAACAAAAACTTAAGGACGCCAGGAGTGGCACAGTGTTGACATACGTGTTGTGCAAAAATTCAAATTAAATGTAGTGAGTATATAAGGGGTAGGGAAAGAATACTCATCTGGTCCTCATCTTTTTGAAAGAGACATTTCCCAACTAACCATTTATAAAGTCTGATACTCCCGGTATATCGGATATCATATTAATAAAAAGGAACTGTAGTATTACGTTTTCCTCGGTATCTGTAAAATAAATTTCTTTCTACACAACCGCAAAGTTATTTTCAACTCGACACATGTTGTCACGTTACTACATGTTCATCATGTTGACACGTGTTTTCGTTCGTTACCCGATCTAAACCGGGTTTTCTACGTCAGACGGTTAGGATTGTCTTGATACTTGGTTCGGACTTAAAATCGTGTACTGTAAAAACACCACATTTATGAAGGTGTAACGGTCAAAGTTCGATGGTTGCACTGTAGTGGTGTCCGACTCAATCCTTTTCTACTTTTTATCTTGTCTTTAGTCATATATCATAAAGATCATATAAAATATATATGTATATATATATTTCTTAATCCCTTGCGTACATTCTTAATTTCTAAAATTTTAAATTTTTTATAATTTTATTTATTTATTTATTTATTTCTTATACCTATTATCATTTTCGTTAATTTTAATAATCTTTCACTACCAACCAAATAATTGAAACAAGATTGTATGAAATAAATCTCGAATGTATTAAATTAAAAATTTCCGACACAAGTTTTTGACTGAGTATTTTAAGGACTTTTAAACATGTGGTGTCGATATGGACGAAGGAACTTTGACAGAGATGGGAGACGTAGAGGATAAAATTAACCCAAGAGGAGAAAGAAACTGAAAGGTGACAAACAAGAGTCCATCGAGGAGGATAAGAGTAAAATTTAAATATCGTAAGTTACACTGAAACAAGAAGACAGAGATGAATTCGGGTGTCGTGTGTGAGAATCGAATTGAAGTCGAGCGGAAGTAACGACTAACACGAAGGGGGGGGGTTTTTTTTTTTTTTTTTATATATATATATATATATATAGGTAAACCTACTAAAGTTGAGGGATGACAGTAAAGTTTAAATTACTCAGATTTTAGTCAGTAGTTTAAAAGGTCAGGGGAGAGGAAGTACGGAATTAACAAGTTTCATAAATTTTAAAAATTAAGTGAAGAGAAACCGGATATAGGGAAGAATAGTTATAAAGGACGGTTTAGAAGGTAGTGTGGGGAGAGATCAGTGTAAAGGTGGTGTGTTGTGTGTGAACTTAGTGTCGGTATCATAGAGTCGACTAGACGAACAGAAGTTGAAAATAGTAAGAAAATGCCAAAGAACATTACTCGAATAAATAAGATTTAGGACTCAAATAGTATGAATTTGGGAACTAATTCTGGATTTTACCTGAAATAACGGATGGAATGACTCGGATCCAACGTGTGGAGTCAAAATCAGACATTAAGTCCGGTCACATAGAGATGATACGTTACATAGAAGTGATTAACTCATAGAGAAGATCATTTGTTTTAAAAATCTATGATATTGAACATGAAGTAAAAGTGTACCACGAGTCCCTTATTAAATAACTAAATAGAAAATCAACAATTATATAAAATTTATTAACCTCAATGTAGTTCTTTGAGTCTTCTATACGAAAGTAACTTATTTTTATGTTATATGATTTCTTCTACATCTATAGGATTTCTACGTTTTACTTTTTGAATAAATATGTGAGTAAGGTATCTAACTTATTTATTCGGTGTAGGATTCTTAAGACGATGTACGATTTATTCCTGTGATCCCACTTATTCTGTGTAAAGACTGAAGTCTTTAGACGTCAGATGATCTTATTGTAATATTAGTTGTATAAAATTTTTATTGTAACGGAGTCTTTGAACCGTGTAAAACCACTTTTTTCGTAATTTTCGATTTTTATGTGTACAACACAGTCCTCGTATATTTCCCGAATGACTTCTTATAAGGGAAGTAATCTATTTAATCTATTTGGTAAATTGTCTTATAAAAAATTTAATTGAAATTTTTATATATAACTTAAGGTCCGTCATAATATTTTTATAAAATTTTATAAAATAGAGTAAAGTTTAAAATTATTCTTAAGACTACCAGATTTGTAAACTGAATTAGACACAAAAATACTCTCTTAATATAAGTGTAAAAAAATTTTTAAAAACCGACAAAGTCTGTTGTGTTTGTCAAAACCCAATATTACACAAGATGGGTCGTTTAGTTATCACGATGAGGGTGTTGTTGTATGTGTGTACACCTTTTTTTTTCTTTTTGTGCTCAAAATTACTAGTGTATGAGGTGCTTTCCTTTAACTTGTACGAATTTTCGGGAAGAATTCGTAGAAAAGTTTTTAAGATTAGAATCTGGTATAGATTAGAGAACTCGTTATAATTACAATATACCTTTGAATGTCTATGTTTTTATAAAATCGTTTTAAAATTTTAATAATGAATCAATCTAAGAGATTTATTTTCATGTGTCACGAACAAAAATGTAATTATTTTATGTTGTTTACATTCGTAACTCCACAAAAAAAAGGATTACATTTAATTCGTGTTTCAGGAGTCAACATTCTTTGAACTTTAAAGTGATTCTTGAGAGTCTTAAATCTTCACTGACAGGTAACATTCCGATAATTTGTCATGTTCGTATACGAATTGAGTTGATATCCCTTTGTTGTGTACGTTATAAAGACATAGTAGTAGTATTATTATTACTTATTACTAGTTTTAAATCTGATAAGATATTACTTTAATTTTGTGTAAATTCTTTTCCATATATAAAATTTTCTATAGACCAAAAGTACTTTAAGAATTAGAAGTAACAATATACTTAGGAATTTTTAATCGAAAGAAACCAAGTCCTTCTAATTCATCTTTAGACAGGAGTGACATGGTAGTCGAGATCACCATCTATAATTTAGAGGAAGAACTTTACCTTACAGAATTCTTACACATTTCTATTTTTTACTTAGAAAGACTACTAATAAAAGAACGTATTGATCACAAAGATTGTACTATTAGACTTACAATATAAATTTGGTGTTAATTTGGTGAATTTTAATTGAATCTCGACTCATTCTTTCACTCGTTTCTAGATAAAGTCAAGATTTTACGATGCTAGAGTGTGTTATTCGGAAAAAATTCAACAGAGTTCTGGAGTACTGTCTAAAAAAAGATTTCAGTTACATCTACAGTATAGAAAGTAGGTTATTCTAAAAAAATTCAATAGGTGATCAACAGGTCATGGTTCGGAGTGTTATTAACAGTCACTGGTTAGGTCACAGTTAAAAGTTGTACGTACTGCACTGCTCTGTATTTTATGTTGACAAAAAGAGTGTACCGAGTATTTAATTGAAACTTCCGTTTAAGTCTTTCCGAAAGATTTAAACAGAATATTTTTCGTTATGGTAACCTTATAAATATGTTTCGAGGGTCAAAACTCTGTTTCTATGATTGAACTGAGATATTTGATACATGTAAATATTTTTATTTATAGTGTTGACACTTTTCTTGTATCTTTGTGATCACCTTTCTTCCCGTATTCTTTTCTCCTCTCTCTTCCCCTCTTTTTCACATTAGTTTTGATGAGACGTCAGATGATCAATGAACTGGAGTCTTTTATTGAAAACTCGTAGTAAAAAGAGTGTACTAACGACACTCTACTGTACTTTCATATGTATTTTGTAAACAACATGTGCTCCAAGAAAATGGAATGTTGACTTTATTCATTGAACTATGACTGTGGTAAAAAAATTAACTGTTAATTATATATGTACCCCCGAAGGGTCCACCGAGTCATCATTTCTTAGACGGACGGTTACGTCCTGTGCGGTTCTCTGCACCCAAGTTAGCGGTCCAACCCTTCTAGGAGACCTCATCTTTTACCGTTGAACGGAGGTCATAAGAACGGACCTTTTAAGGTGTCTCTTCGGACCGTCCCAGTGTTTCTCAACCCTGTGCTGACTCTCTGACTCGTGTATATGTACAGGATTAAAATTTTAAGAAATATTTCTTCGATGTACTGAATAAACAGGTTATCGTCCTTGGATCTTTGAACCTGTATTTGGATTTTACACTCCAATTAAAGAGACGATCACTTTATATTTAGATATAATTCCACTCAGGATTCACTTTTGAAGTCATACTTATACAACCAATTTTACACCCCCTCTCGTCGTGTATATTCCAAAACTAAGAAATGAAGAAACACAGAGAGACACCCCGAACGGGAAGAACAGGAACTTTTTAAGTGATTTATCTCTTATATACAGGAAAGACCTCGTACTCTAGTACGGTACGACTTAGGTAGATCACTAAGACTTGTCTAGTTATGGTTCCGGAGACTACGTCAAACCCGGAGAAACCCGAAGTCGGTAGTGTCTAAAGACGAGTCGATGGGAGATGAAGGGAGTTCCGAGACGACGAAGATTCAGTCTGAAACCCCGGTGCCCCGTTTTACAACCGCGACGGTTTCTAGGAACGCCTCCGTGGTTGTTCGTCAGAAGGGGAGTCTGGACGTCGGGGTGGTCCCGACACCCTATGTCTCGAGTCGTAAACAGGACTTGAACATCTCGTGTCTCTTTAGAAGGGTCAGACCTCGCCTTTGGTCTGAGATTGTACTGTGCGAATAGTAAAACAGACATAGGTACTTAGGAGAAGGAAAACTGAGGAGGCGGTAGGAAGGTTTAAGGAGATTTCTTACTCCGAAAGTCTTTTGTTTTAGGTCTGTCTAAACACCAGAGGAAAGGTCAGATCAGTACGGACCAAACTACAGGTCCTAACTATTAAGGAGGAATTTGTCTGTTTTCCTTGTCCTTTTGTCTTATGTCCTCCTTTTGATATCGAAGTGTAAGAATTTACAATAGTCAGGTGTTCCCATAGTGAAATGAAAAAAAAGTGACTTCAGTAAACTTCATGTACTTCTGAGAAGTCTTTTGGGGAAAAGAGATTAAGTCTATATAACGAAAAGAATTTTTTTTTTTTTTTGATGAAAATCAGGTCAATACTATCTAAAATGTCCCCTGCGCTTCCTACCATCTCAGGTACTGGTTTTCCTTTTTTTTTTTTTTTTTCCAGGAAAAGGTCGCTAAAAATGGAGAGGTGTAAAGTGTAATACCTTTAGACCAATCTCTTGATTCCTGTCATCACCGTTTCCGGGTGGAAGGCTGAGTTTTGATCAGAATGAATTTTCATCTTAGGGTTTCCTACGAGTCAGATCAGAGACGAAGTCTTTACTATGTCTTAGGGATAGGAATTATCGGGTACTGAATATAACATAAGTGTGTGTATTCATTCAGTGACATATAACTGACGGAAAGGTCATAGAAGTTGAGAGGGAGAGGAGACTAAGCGAGATCAATCGCAGACTTGTGTGAATTAAGAAAAGTTATAACTTTGTGTTTTCAAAAAGGAGACGAACCTTTGGGAGTAAATTGATAGTGGGGAGGAAGAAGTCGGAAATCTTGGTTTGAACTACTTTCACAGATGTCAGTCAGAGTTGAAGAGGTACGTAGAAAGAGGTTTGGTGTGGTACTAATTTCGTCGAGACTAGTTCCAATGGACGAGTGACGGTATAGGTTACCTTGAAGAGTCAAGAATTGAGTAAAGATCAAATGACAAAGATCAGACACAGGAAGTAAGTTGACAATTGAGATATTCCGGTGGATACATATCACTGGTCGTGTATCTTCAGTAGGTTTTGGGTGACAGATTACTTACTTTTTATCTTTTCGTGTCTTTCGTTATCAAGATGGATTGAGTGTTAAAAGTCGTTCCTTTTATGTAATAAAGTTTTGTATCAGTCAGAAGTTGGACTTTGATTAAGTCTATACGGATCCTAAAATCAAAATAAAAACAAAAGAAACAACGAAACGATAACGGTGAAGTGAAACGTCACATAAAGAAGTAACCTAGAATGTCTCCTAAAAACTTATAAGAGAAGTTTGACTAAAAGATGGGTGTGATAAGGACCCTTAGTTAAGGTTTGATCCCTTTTGTCTTTGGGATAATTTATTAAGTTTTATAAATCGACTTTGATTAGAAAGAGTCTGAACAGGACTTTGTTTAGGAGTATATATTCTAAAGTTCGATAAAAATGGAACCACTAATATGATGAAAATATCATCTCTTAACGGTACCATCCCCTTGACAATAGAGAATACAAGGTAGAATATTATATTTATAGAATAAAACGTTATTAAGTTATTTATCGTACGTCAATTACCTTGGTTTGATCGAACAGATCTCTATGTAAATTCATTAGTTTCCTCTATTTTGTTTTAAAAAGGGTATAGATACTTTATGATAAGAATATAAGGAAAACACCAATAGGAAAGGTATTTATTTTGAAAGTAATATAACGACAATTGAACTATCGTAAAGTTTTTGTTGACTTTTATTTTTATTATTACGTCTTCCTCCTCCCTTCTATCTATTATATTATTTTTCTCCCTCTTAACGTTTAACTTCTTTTTTTTAAAAATTACGTAAAAAATGTATGAGACCAAACTTTTATATCTTTGGGATTCCTAGTCAAAACAAAGGGTCTATTTTACGAGAGGTTTTCACTAAAAAAAATTTTAGTGTCATCAGAATTGAAAAATGTATATTTAGTTGATCAAATAAAAAATGAAGGATAAGTTGGTATTACGAGAGATAGAGAGGTCCACGTACCTTCCCACCTGTCCCTCACTCCACCTCATCCTTAATGGAGGTAGACTCATTAGGGTCGACTGGAATTTTTTTACTCCTTTGTCTCTGTCTTTTCTCATCTCCCTCTTCTAGTAGATTCAGTACCTTAATAATGGTAAATATCAACTTGTCTGTCATTTCTTAGACGGACGTTACGACCTCTGGGTCCAAGTTGGGGACCCAGTCCTTCTAGGGGACCTCTTCCCTTACCGATGGTTGAGGTCATAAGAACGGACCTCTTAAGGTACCTGTCTCCTCTGATCAACCAATGTCAGGTACCCCAGTGTTTCTTAGGTTGTGTTCACTCACTGATTGTGTACCAATTTACTATAAAAAATACCATCTGTTGATGTTTTTTTTGTCTTTGAACTAGTAGAGTGAAGATAGTGATCACGGAGGTGACAGATGTTCCTATGTGTCAATCCGTGTGACCCGGGTCTGCCCAGAACGGAAGATGAACGGAGAACACTATATAGAGTTCGAGAAGAACGTAGGTATAGGTCCTGAACTCCGCATGGTTTTATATACGGACAAACGAAGTACGAGAGAGTGTCAGGGAACGAAGGGGTAGTCGACCTTGGATAAGTTCTAACAAATTAAACAATTTTATTGGTCTAGTCCTGGTTCTACCTCAATGAGGACGATTTAGGGTGATGTCAGAGGTAGTCATTCTTTTTTAAATTGATTCAAAGACTTGACTCGTTAGGGTCTTTTCCTTAGAGATTCAGTTGGTTAGTTGTAAACGGACGAATATATTGATCCGAGGTTGTGATGGGAAACGAAGTTTACTCTTTTCATTGGGACGAAATTAGTTGGTCGTTTACAGGTCACATTAAAGGAACAAGGACGAGTGAAACAAGACATTTTTGGAGGACGGTACATATCAAGAAGTCTAGAGGTAAGATAAACGATCTACCCTACGACAAGTTAAGTGTTTGACTACTTTTTTTGATTACTACAGAAATTTTGAAACAACTTAAAAGAAGAAATTGTATGTAAATAGAAAGGGTTGTTCCGAAGAGAGTACAGTGTTCGTGAGGAAGAGGCGGGAAAGATATGAGAGATGGGAAGACTAGTACGATGTCCCGTTCACAAATAAAGGAAGTTAAAAAAAGTCCGACACCTTCCTTTGTATCAAACAAAATAAGTAGACGTACAGGAACACTAGTGGACTTCACAGGATATGTGTGGATTATTTTATTTACTTACTTCTGTCGTTTAAATATTGGGTAGAGTGAAGTATTAATATGACTATACCAGATTTAGTTTGTAGATAATTATTAACTTTACAGTCATAAACTACTATATTTATTGTGGGTTCACACTTCATGTTTACTATTTTGTCAGTCCAGTAACCGTCCCTTTCGTTTTACGAAGGGAGTGGGAAATCAGAGCTATAGGTGACACTAGGGGGTAAATCAAAAAAAGAAGAGACGGTGGGAAGTCTTGTCGCATGATGAAACGGAACGAGACAGTTACTCGGGAGACAATCTTCCGAGAAAGATGTAAGACAGTGGTGTGTCGAGACTTACGTGGTGACTCTGTTACGAGTCGGGTCCTCTGGGTCTTTTCATTCAGTATTATTTTGGAAAGTTAACATAATTCAGGAGCAATGGGAAATAAGTCTACAACTTCTTTGTTGTTGTTGTTGTTTTTTTTTGGGAATCTTAACTTCTTTCACTGTGGTCCTCAACCTCTGAAACTAGGGATCTGAGTCTCTCCGTGTAGGGTAGGGACTCGAACGGATCACACGGGAGACTGGTCCGTCCAAGTAGGAGACCCAGAGGTCCATCCTTTTCCTACCCCGTTTCCCAGAGGTAGACTGTCGGACTATGAGACGATAATGGAAAAAGGAGGTCTAGAATGAGTGTCCATTTTCGTTTCGGGGATGACATGAGTCTGTATGTCCATAGGTGTACACAAGACTGACGTATATAATAAAACGAGACCGGGGTTTAGGAATGGTGGGTGAGACATGTCTAAGTCGAAATACACTTCACGGTACTGTCCAAGGTGGATACATTCGATGAGATTCTTACACTAGGTCTCCTTAAACTTTTCAAACTTATTGGAGACTCGAAGGTGTGGGGGTTGTGTAGTCACTGGTGGTTCCGAACCGGTGTAAAAGGTTTGTTGTATGAGGATAATTATCTGTCATCGAAAGATGACTGTACAGGGTAGACTAGAGGTGTTAAAGATGTGACCGAATCTTCGAGACAATGGACACGAAAGATAGATAAATAACAGAACAAGATCACTTACACTAAAGTAGTAAAAGAACACGTAAGTTCGTTGTGAGTGGGAAGAATTACCAGCTTTTCATACCGGTTACAGAGAGACGTTTGGTGGTTCTCATAAGTGTAATGTCGACCTGTTGGGAACATTGTATGGGAGCAACTTTAGTTGAGTTTGTCAATAGGTGTTAACAGACTGAATCACTTTCGTACCCGTAATGAAATCGGAAAAGAAAAGGGCAAAGAAAAACAAAGGAAATAACGACGAAAAAAACATGATCCAAAAATATATAAATAAATATATTTTCCATTGTCGCCGACAATGTTTCCTTTTGTCGTCTCATAGTCCGACAGTCTACCTCTGGGAACCGGGGTAGGAAAAGGACGGACTTCTGGGTCTCCTACTTAGACGGACCAGTCTACCGTGGGATCCGTTCGAGTCCCCACCCTACACGGAGAGACTCAGATCTCCAGTCAGAGGTTGAGGGTAACAGTGAAAGAAACTAAGGTTCAACAAAACAAACAAACAAAGAAGTTGTAGACTTATTTCACATTTCTATAATCACAATATATTTTAATGGTAAAATTAGTAAAATTCACATGTCAATTCACCGTAATTCACCTTCTAGGGGACCTCTTCCTTTACCGTTGGGTGAGGTCATAAGAACGGACCTCTTAGGGTACCTGCCTCCTCGGACCACCCGATGTCAGGTGCCCCAGTGTTTCTCAACCTGTGCTGACTCGCTGAATTGAAAGATTGAAAGTGAAATTCACCGTAATTCGTGTCATTGTAACGACACGTTAGTAGAAACAATAGATAAAAGTCTTAAGAGAAGAAGAGTTTGACTTTACGACATAGATAATTTGTTAATGAGGGTAAGGAGAAATAGGGATCAAGGACTGTCAGTAGTAAGATGAAAGACGGAGATACTTGAACTGATGAAATCTTTAGAGTAAATTCATTTGAATATGTCATAAACACCTCTTCCGTGACCGTTAGGTGAGGTCACAAGAACGGACCTCTTAGGGTCCCTACCCCCTCGGACCACTCGACGGCAGATACCCCAGCGTGTCTCATCCTGTGCTGACTTCTGAATCGTCGTATGTCATAAACATACCAATAAAGGAAATCGTGTCCCGGAAGTTCGAAGTAGATATAACGTCATATACAGTCCTAAAAGAAGGAAAAATTCCGACTTAATTTATCAGGTAACATACATATATGGTGTAAAATAAATAAGTAAAGAGACAGTTACCCATAAACCCAACAAAGATGGAAACCGATAACAGTTATTACGACGGTGTTTCTAGTCGTATGTTTATAGACTCAGGGACAAAAGTTAAGAAAACCCGTATATAAGTTTTTCTTTAACAACCCAGTATACCATTAAGACAAATCGAAAAACTCCTAGGTGGTATGACAAGTGTATGGATGGTACGGAATTTTATAAAAGGGGAATCCAGTCGCTATATAAGTATGTAAACTCATATTTGTTACTCTAGTCCATATAATCAATAGATGACGACAAAAATAATTATAATACCAACAGGGGTTTTGGCTCGTCAAGTTTCGTTATAAAAATAGAGTGTCAAAGACACTCAATCCTTAGACCCACGTCTAATCGGGAACTTAGTTCCACAGAATGTTCGACGTTAGTTTCATAACCGTTCTCGATATAACAGTTGACTTCCGAGTTCACCCTTTCCTAGGTGAAAGTTCAAGTTGGATTAACCCTTCAGAGTTTTCACATGTGTCCAACATGTGAAGGTTCACATGAAGGTTCACATGTGTCCAACCGTACGGAGTCCAGGAGCGATCGACAACCGGTCTCTATAGTCAAGGAACGGAACACCCGGAGAGGTGTCTCACCGAATGTTGTACCGTCTGACAAAAAGGGTCTCACCCTCGAGAACCTCCCTCTCTCTCTTCCTCTCGTCGTCTCTCAGGTTCGTTCTGTCTTTAGAAACAGAAAAGTATTAGATTAGAGTTTACCGTAGGGTAATGAAAACGGTATAATATAGGTAATCTTAAGTTAGTAATACAGGTCGTTTGTGACTCCCTTCCCCCAATTTCTGAAATGTATAGTCCTCTGACTCTAGTGACACTCGGTAAAATTTCTGACTGCTGATCTCGTTCTCAACCGAAACAAAACCGAAAGTAACTACATTGGATCTTGTTGATCGTAGATCTTCCGTGAGTCTAATAAACAGGTTTCTTACTTACTTTTAATCCTGTTTACGTTTTAGACAGAAAAGTGTGTAAATATACCACAAACTTTAGTCTCGTTTAAATTGTGTGACATAAGATTGTACTAGTAGACTTGTTGTTTTTATATAAAAAAAGGAGAGGATAAAATGATCCAATGTAATTTCGTCGTCTTAGTTTAAATCGTAAAGAGAGTCTTCTGTAATCCCTTGATTATGGTGAATGACTGTTGAAAACATATAAAGGACCATAAGACCACCTTTGAAGTAGTAAAATACTGTATACCCTTATCTATTATACCAACTTCTATTACATCAGATAAAATTCTTAAATTGTAGTCAAATGACTTTCCGAAAATACTAAGTTCTCTTCTTTTCGTTTCTGATAATGTTACTTCTATACGTACGACAAATAAGACAAAAAAAAAAAAATCGGTGTATAACTAAAAAGTCTCTGAAAATTTAACATAGTCAATTTTACTTCTTTTTTATATAGAAATAATTCGTACCTACCCGATGATGTAGTCCATAGTTTCTATATAGATATACACAGGATAAGAAAATTATAAAAATTTATTACAATAAGTCACAACTAAGGGCTTATTTAACTGGTTCTTAAAATCCTGACTAATATTAAATAATTCTAAGGACTTTTAATAATCTGCACAATATGGTAGATAAGGAATGTTTACACTTTCCACATAAGAACCTTGACAAGTTTTCTGTATCCGGGCACATTCCTCTTCCAACCTTATAAATTGCCGTCTGAACTTGTTAGGACCTCTTTTACAATATACTATAGGACAGTTCAGAAAGGTTGTTGTTGTTGTTGTTGTTTTCTCTGTATTAAGGATGGGTCTGTTCTAGTATTCTATAAACTTCCGATAACATGATACTCCGTCACCACCGCCAACAAATCAGCGATTCAGTATAGGTTTAGAAAACACTGGAGTACCTGACATCGGACGGTCTGAGAAGACAGGTGCCCTAAAGGGTCTGTTCTTACGACCTCACCCAACGGTAAAAGAAAAGGTCTCCTAGAAGGGTTGGGTCCCAAGTTTGTACGTGGAGGATAAACCGTCCATCTAAGAAATTATAAATCAGTGGACCCTTCGGGGTATGAAACTCCTCTTTTATCATTTGTTCAAATAGATAATCGGTCGAGTCTATTTATCCTTCGTTGATAAAGTTCCTTACACAACATTTCACAAAACTTCGGGGAGGGTCTAGAATCGTTCCTATACGTCAAAAGTCGATCATGACCGACGATCACCACCCCATCTTCTCTTATCATATTTTTATAAATAACACGACGAACAACACTCTATTCCTATTGTTATTTTACCACAGACAACACACAGAGAAAGTGTGAAGTCTCGTCGATCGTGTAAATTACTACTTTTCGTAAAAACTTAAAAAAAATAGAGTTATGACCTCATGAGGATTTTTAAATAATAATATTAATTTTACTTTATTTAAGATTTCCGGGAGATAGTGGTTTTCGAATACTAAGATACTATCGTTATATATGATTACAATAAAAGTCATTCATTTTTATAAAGAAAGTAAAAATTGTTATTATAAGATAACACATTTTAAAAAATACAAGAGTTTAAGACTGAGACAACAAGTATAAAGTTTTACCAAAGTGTTTGTACTAAAAATCGAAGAATTTTTAGGGATTGAGTGATCTTGAGAATTTCTTAGATAATCAAAGAATCAGTATTTGAGAAGATTTTTAATCTTAGGGTTCTTACAATCAATATGAGGTTTCACGATTAATAATGATTTTAAAGAAACCTTGAAACGTTGAAACGATATTCTTGTGTACTCATATGGATGTCTCAAATTTAAAGTAAACAAGACAAGTATCTTTCTTGAAAATGAGGATGGCAGAGTCTCCCAATTATCGGTTATAAAGTTTACTTTATAAAGTTAATAACGATATTCAAACCCTCGTAATTAAACTTACAACTTAAAGAGTGAATATTTACTAATTGTTAATTACCAAATTTTATTTTAGTTAAAACAATCTTTATTCTTATAATACTTTTCTTGTCTTTTTTCTATATTAGTTAATTTTTGATACGGGAAATAATAATAAATCTTGAATTTTACTATTCGTTTTAAGATCCCGTTCTCTCTCTGAAACAGTATTAAAATTCCAGTTCTCGAAGAATCTTAAAGTCTGTCCCCATAAAGTGAGATTGTTTTAGACATACTATTGGGACGTTAAAGATTAATATCTTACTTTTTAAGGAACTAACGATGACTAACTGAATGTTTTCTTATTCCAAGAGTTACTCAAAAGTCTCCTTTAAGTTGAGAAAACGAACGTGTGTACCATCCACCGTCAGAAAAGAATAACGTTAAAGATTAATTACAAATTTCGGTGGACTCGGTCTCCTTGGGATAAGAAACCAGTATGACACTTATAGATTCGAGAGGTCTTAGATAAGTCTGTCTAAATTTCAGAAAATAAACCAGGAAGTCGGGGAAGTACTACATAAAGGACGTATTCTGAAAGAATGAAAGTTATGAACTTCTCTTTCCCCTTCATGGTCAATGCTATAATAAAAGACAACTAATTTTGTTGACATAGTACATAGTTCATAGTACGTAATAAACCTTTTACTTAGTACAAAGTAAAACATAGTAAAAGATTATTTTTGAAAGTAAACTTTCGCATTTAATGTTTGACCTTTCCCTGTAACTAACCTGTCTCCAACAATTTCAGATATTTCAAGGCCCGAAGTCCCGTCAACACTTGGAAGACTTTCACATTCTAAGAAATTCAACTACTTGTATAAGGATTGATCTCCTAAGTCTCTCCTTTCTGTTCTACCTTGTTACTGAATTCTCAAACACCAGGTTTGTTGTCTGTCTCACCTTATAAGGTAACTAACCCTTTCATCCTAAAGTCCACTAAGACTCCGAAAGTTCACCTCGACCCTTCACGTCTAGTTCACAAATCAAAACACACCTAATTGAAACTTTACAGACAATCTATCCAACTCAGTCAGCCTTAAGTGACCTGGGTCCTTCCACTCTTTTCGTTCGTTTGTTTGTTTTTTCGTTTACGTCACAAGTCCATTCATTGATACGATTCTCCTTTACGATGTCTTTAGGGCCCTGTGCCAAGAGGACTCCCAAACAGAGGTCAAGACACGTGTCCGATTAGATCAGAAAGAGGGTCCTTGTAAATTTCCGTTTTTATAGTTAAATGGAAACTCTTTCTTCGGTAAAATAAAGGTATATATAAAAAACAACAACGTAGTCACTATATATCGATAATTTCTACCAATATTTATAAATTTGATAATTACCAACTCAATGTGTAATATTTATCGAGATACTCGAGTGGTTCGTGACATTCACTATATGAGATCGAGGGGTTCCTTGGCACCTATTTCAGTGACGGTACCACCTTCTGTATTACACGTAAGTAGTCACTGTCTACTCACGACACAGTATAATCTAGGATGTACCTCAAATAAAATCAGTCATTTTAACCACCGTTTCTCGTCTATAATACATCTGACTATAGTAGATTGACTGTCATGTGATCCTAGTTCTTTTCTCAAAGAGTACTTTAAATGTGGTCTCATTGTTTTATCACCCCAAAAGATTTAGGACATTAATTTCATTTTATTACATAGTTACCGTAGTGAATGAGGTCTTGGAATGTAAAACTCAAAGAAAAGATGAGAATGGGTAAAGAAAGAAAAAAATACGGGAGTAAAAAGTATGGGAGAGAATCCCCCTAAGGAGGACGAATATATATCTTAGTCCCGATGTCCCATTTTCGTTATTGAATAGATCCATCCGTGGATATCGTGTTCCAAGTCTTCCCTTCTACCCGACTGAACTGTTTCCAGGTCGAGAGACCCGTGTTCGACACACCGGAAGGAACCCAACCAATGAACTAAAGGTACTCGAAATACAATGTGTATAAGTAATGAGAGAGGTACAGAGTTGAAAGAGTAAACATTTTATACTCCGTAGTTTTATTTTGTGTTGGATTTTCGACAAAACTTTAATTCACTCATTTACATCTCTCAACAACCTATATTCTATGATGTAATACGTTCTATAATAAAATTATAATCAAGTCAAGTTAAGTCAGTGAGTCAGTACAGTCTGAGAAACGTTGGGGTACCTGACGTCGTGTGGTCCGGAGGGACAGGTAGTTGTTGAGGGTCTCAAATGAGTTTGAGTACAGGTAGTTCAACCACTACGGTGGGTTGATAGAGTAGGAGACAGCAGGGGAAGAAGAGGACGGGAGTTAGAAAGGGTCGTAGTCCCAGAAAGGTTTACTCAGTCGAGAAGCGTAGTCCACCGGTTTCATAACCTCAAATCGAAGTCGTAGTCAGGAAGGTTACTTATCAGTCCTGACTAAAGGAAATCCTACCTCACCAACCTAGAGGAATGTCAGGTTCTCTGAGAGTTCTCAGAAGATGTTGCGATATCAAGTTTTCGTAGTCAAGAAGCCGTGAGTCGAAAGAAATATCAGGTCGAAAGTATAGGTATGTACTGATCACCTCTTAGGTATCGAAACTGATCTATCTGGAAACAACCGTTTCATTACAGAGACGAAAACTTATTCGACAGACCTAACCAGTATTGAAAAAAAGGTTCCTCATTCATAGAAGATTAAAGTACGTCAGTGGTAAACGTCATTAAAACCTCGGGGGGTTTTATTTCAGATAGTGACAAAGGTGATAAAGGGGTAGACAAACGGTACTTCACTACCCTGGTCTACGGTACTAGAATCAAAAGACTTACAACTCAAAATTCGGTTGAAAAGGTGAGAGGAGAAAGTGAAAGTAGTTCTCCGAGAAACAATTAAATAAAATTATATTAATAATACTATTAGTTCTCAAAGATTTCCTCTATTATACACACTTCCTTGACACACACACACGAGTGAGTCGACACAAACTGAGACGTTGGGAAACATCAGACGGTCCGAGGAGACAGGTCCCTAAGAAGTCCGTTCTTATGACCTCGTCGAACGGTAAAGGAGGAGGTCCCCTACAAGAGTTGAGTCCCTAGTTTGGATACAGAGAATATAATCGGTCTTCTAAGAAATGATGACGTAGTGGACCCTTCGGACATTTCATTCGATCAACGTAATAGACCAGGAGTTAATAACTCGAGGACTAATGTACCAGTCCGAGGAGTAACCCATGAATACCATGTAATAGGTATTAGAAGTGTCGTTGGGATGTCGTAGTGAAGAGATAAAATATTCCATGACTTTGACTATGAGTCTCTTCGCTGCAAGAGTTTTAGTGTGTGTCTTTCACCGTTTCGGTCTACAACTGAAGTCCGGTTCAGACGGACTGAGATTTTAGACACGGGGAAGTGGGTGTTTCTGTCACAGGTCCACCAGTCCCACTTCGGGGAACTGACTCGTCAGGACACGGCGTCCGTTCAGGCCCCTTATACAAATTCCACTCACAAAAGTGGGCATTCTAATGTCTAATGTGATCTACGAGAAATCCTTGAGTCTTATTAAAGGGTCGTAATCACTTCTAAGACCCTACACGTACAAAAAGTTTCACACCAAACAAAAACGTTTCAACCAATAGATGAATTTAGGAAATGACACGAGTCTAATCAGAGTGCATTCATGACTGCAGTTGTTTCCTTTCCTTAAAGGAATCCAGGTGTTTTCGTTCTCTTTCGACGGATCTGATGTATTAGAAACACAAACGAGAAAGTAAAACAATATACACAATTTGGAAGGGGAGTTTTCTTACTCTAATATACGATGTTACTCTCACGTTATATAAAAGTACATGAATGTGTCAGAAAAAATCCATAATTCTTATAAAATAATTGATAAAAATTATCATTCCTTAATAAAAATACGATAAACGAGTAAAGATAGATTTATTCCTGTCTATTTGAACTAAATTGGGAAGTAAGAATGTACTTCTCATACTTACAGGAGACATTAACTTTCTTTACTTTTTCTTAAATACAAAGGATGAAAATGATAAGACATGTAGACCAGAATCTCAGTTATATAGACCAGATACAGTTCGAAAAAGTCAGTGGTAATCTGATGGGGGTAATCCATCTTTTTAACCGAACATAATGGATTTTCGGTATAATGTTTTAAGAACGGTCAAAATTATTTTTTTTTGGTAAATAATCTAAAATACTTCTTTTTTTCTATGTATAAGTCTTAACTTCTACCTTCTCCTGAGGTCGTATCTAATAAATATTCATAAAATTATGTTTTTAAATTCCACCTTTCAACTCTACTCTTTAAAATGAAGAAAAATAATTTTTACTTTTAATTATTTATTATCCATATTTATTTTGTGATTTATTTATTTAGTCGTATCAAGAGACTAGAGACGACGTAGAAATATTAAGTATTTTAAAGACAGCTAAAACACTATGTCAGGATTAAAGTACTCTTGAGAGTGTAATTGATTTAATCACATGACGTAAACTTCATTGTGTACTCTAAGATACGTTATTTTGTAATACAACTAACTAACACTATGAATTGTCACGAATTGTGAATAAATCGTGAAATGTAGGAGTTTCGTGAAATGTTTGTAATTGATTAATTAGTAGTACAGTGACACTACAGTCTTTCCACCATCTTAAGGGTAAAGACTCTACTTCCTTAATTTATTTCACCGAATACCGTCACTTTCTGAAATCTGTCAGATTTATAATTATGGAGTCCTTTCAAAGTTGAGTCACCGATCTCGTCCCTTAACTGACACAAATACTTTATTTCTTTCGTCACGTTCAATTATAGTATAATGTTAGAGCCGGTGAAAAGTTGCTACCGTGAATCTTCTTATTTACCGGTGACGGTAGTTGGGTACGAAGGAAAGATTGGAAACGATAAGGGTTTCTCGATAATATATTAACTAAAACGGATCATAAAAAGTAAAAATTCAGATTAAAAAAGTATTAATTTTTGAGGGACACTTAAATTTTTCTTTTAACAAGTCCTTAAAAGGTAAAATATAGTAATTAGTACAAACTCTTTTTTGTAGTTGATGACCTTTACGAGTTTTTTAATAAAACTTCCTTACTATAATTGATTCTTCAAATTCAATCAAGGTCAGTCTTATTAACAAAAAGTTTATAATTAAGGGGTTTTATCATAGTTATTGTCGAGAAGTCTAACAATTTCTTTACGATAAGTCCTTCACAGTAATAAATTTAAAATGACGACGACGACGACGACGACGACGATAATTCAGCGAAGTCAGCACAGGTTGAGACACGCTGACGTATCTGCCGTCGGGTGGTCCGAGGAGTCAGGAACCCTAAGAGGTCCGTTCTTGTGACCTCACCCAACGGTAAAGGAAGAGGTTTAAAATGTCTTAAAATACCTTAAAATGTCTTCTGGAAATAAACTGGATACTATGTCATGGTAAATGGACTGGGACTTTAAGTATGAGGTATCTGAGGTTTTCATATGTTTATAAACCACCTTCATATTGTATCAATGTCTTTCCTGTCGTTTAGTATGTCCAATTGTCTAAAATATTTCGTGCTGATCCATTGGTGGCTCCCTAGTCCTTATCTTGAGTCTGTTGGGAGTACAGGGAACAAGACCAGCGACGACAGATTTCCATTAGAGAGGATCCATTAGAGGTGATTGTGAAACGTACAAAAACTTGAAATGTTTTTCCATTAATACATGATACATGATGAAAAGTGATAAAACCATGACAACAGAGGGCCATTAAAAAAGTTTTTAGTAGGTACCGTAGTCTCCGTCGTCATAAATAAGTAAAAGTAACGACATAGTCAAGTCAAGTCAGCGAGTCAGCACAGGCTGAGAAACGCTGAGGTACTTAGCGTCGTGCGGTCCGGAGGGACAGGTAGTGGTTGAGGGCCTCTAGTGAGTCTGAGTACAGGTAACTCAACCACTACAGTAGGTCGGTAGAGTAGGAACCAGTAGGGGAAGAAGAGGACGGAGGTTAGGGAGGGTCGTAGTCTCAGAAAAGGTTACTCAGTTGTGAAGCGTACTCCACCGGTTTCATAACCTCAAAGTCGAAGTCGTAGTAAGGAAGGTTTCTTTAGGGTCCCGACTAGAGGAAGTCTTACCTGACCAACCCAGAGGAACGTCAGGTTCCCGGAGAGTTCTCAGAAGAGGTTGTGGTGTCAAGTTTTCGTAGTTAAGAAGCCGCGAGTGGAAAGAAGTGTCAGGTTGAGAGTGTAGGTATGTACTGGTGACCTTTTTGGTATCGGAACTGATCTACCTGGAAACAACCGTTTCACTACAGAGACGAAAACTTATACGATAGATCCAACCAGTATTGAAAGGAAGGTTCGTGCTTCGCAGAAAATTAAAGTACCGACGTTAGTAGTAGACGTCACTAAAACCTCGGGTCTTTTTATTTCAGACTGTGACAAAGGTGACAAAGAGGTAGATTAAGGGTACTTCACTAACCTGGTCTACGGTACTAGAAGCAAAAGGTTTACATCTCGAAATTCGGTTGAAAAAGTGAGAGGAGAAGGTGAAAGTAGTTCTCCGAAAAGTCAAAAAGAAGTGAAAGACGGTATTCCCACCACAGTAGACGTATAGACTCCAATAACTATAAAGAGGGTCGTTAGAACTAAGGTCGAAGAAGTAGGTCGGATCGCAAAGAGTACTACAGGAGACGTATAATCAATTTATTCGTCCCACTGTTATATGTCGGAATCGTAATGGAATTATTACAATAATAATTAATACATGTAATTATTACGTAGTCAATTATTACACATACATACACCCTAACATACATACAAACTGACATACAGCTATGTGTACAATCGAACGAATGAACTGACTCGGGTGATAACTGTTTGAAAACAAAGTCAAATTTTGACATTTTATTCACGATGATACTCGTAAAAACATACAAAACCAAGTGTACACACATGTAAAGATAAAATTAGATTCTCGTCTTGAAAACAAAATTTCTATCACCGTTTGTTAAAAAGTTTTAAGAAGAAGGTCAAGTTTAAGGGTGGTCATCACATACTCTTAAGGGAACGAGGTGTCAGAGAAGTTTAAAAACATTTATTTTAAAATGACCTTGTGTTCGTATATGTAATCAAATTATAATAGGTACCGAATAAATTACGATGGTAGTGTCTCTACTTATCAATACTGTCTTTAGTATACCGGGTACATAATCAAAGGAACTCGACGGTACTGTTTGATAGTGTTTGACTAACCGAAACTTGTTCTTTTACATAAGAAGGTATCAAGACCTTCGGTCCCAGATTTTAGTTTCACAACTGTCTTGTCGTTAAAGAGACCTCCGAGATTCCGTTTCCACCCCTAAAAAGGAAGAGGGAACGATCGTAAGGAATGGAAGAAACCGAACACAGATATTGTGAAGTTAGAGACAGAGTTGAAGTGTACTTGAAGAGGAGACACACACATACACAAGAAAAGTCACACAGAGAATATTCCTATAAATAATACAAAATCGGGTGGACTTATTAGGTCTCACTAGAGTAGAATTCGAGGAATTGAATCAATGTAGAAGTTCTGGTAAAAGGTATATTCGATTATAAGTGTCCAAGGTATTTAAAATGTACCTATAGAAGATCCCCCGTAAAAAGTCGAATAGTATCGGGTGTTATACATAATAGACCAACTAGGAAATGTCGTCTTTATCTAGTTAGAGACGTAATTTTATAGAAAATAATACAAATGACCGGTAAACCTAACAGAGAAAAGACTTCGTGTAAAAAGATATGTGTGCGTGTTTATATTCTTTTAAAAAGAGAGTAAAACAACGGGTTTCGAACGGAAAAATTAGAGATTAAACCTATAAAACTATTTGACTCCACGAACTAAAATTACGTAATTATCAGACTAAATAGTTTGGATATACGTCTAGTCCTTCGTTGTCAATCTTGACCTGTACCTTGTTGTCTGACCAAGGTTTATCCTTTTCGTCATGTAGTTCCGACATATACCAGTGGGACGAAAAATTGAATATACGTCTCATGTAGTACTCTTTGCGACCCGACCTACTTCGTGTTCGACCTTAGTTCTAACGGCCCTCTTTATAGTTATTGGAGTCTACACGTCTACTGTGGTGGGAATACCGTCTTTCACTTTTTTTTTGACTTTTCGGAAAACTACTTTCACTTTCTCCTCTCACTTTTTCAACCGAATTTCGAGTTTAAGTCTTTTGCTTCTAGTACCGTAGGCCAGGGTAGTGAAGTACCCTTTATCTACCCCTTTGTCTCCTTTGTCACAGTCTGAAATAAAAAGACCCGAGGTTTTAGTGACGTCTACCACTAACGTCGGTACTTTAATTTTCTGAGAAGCACGAACCTTCCTTTCAATACTGGTTGGATCTATCGTATAATTTTTCGTCTCTGTAGTGAAACGGTTGTTTCAAGGTAGATCAGTTCCGATACCAAAAAGGTCACCAGTATATACCTACACTGTCAACCTGACACTTCTTTCGACCCGTGGTTTCTTAACTACGAAAACTTGACACCATAACCTCTTCTGAGAACTCTGAGGGAACCTGACGTTCCTCTAAGTTGGTCAGGAAGGATTCCCTCTAGTCAGGACCCACAAGTAACCACCCTGACTACAACTTCGACTTTGAGGTTATGAAACCGGTGGATTACTCTTCTCAACTGGGTAACCTTTTCTGACTACGACCCTCCCTAACCCCCGTCCTCCTCTTCCCCTGTTGTCTCCTACTCTACCGACCTACCGTAGTGGCTGAGCTACCTGTACTTAAACCCACTTGAGGTCCTCAACCACTACCTGTCCCTTCGGATCGTACGACACTAAGTACCCCAACGTTTCTCAGCCTGTACTAACTCGTTGACTTGACTTGACTAAAATACAAAACACACACACACACATACAATCATAAGACATACAGGACAAACGGATGGAGTTCAGTTCTTCTATAATAAAAAAGGATTTTCGAAATAACCAAATGGAAAATATAAATTAATATTTTAGTTCTTAATTAAAACACACACACTGTACTAAATTCTTAGTACCTTCCCGTTCTACCACTCATCCTTCTACGGTCTGAACGGAGAAGGGTGTCTGTGTAGTTTTGGTGTATAATTCGTTGTAGAGACTCTTCATGTTCTTTTGTTCGTCTTTTCTAAAACGAATTGATTCCTATTTTTCTTTTTCGGTGCACCTCCACCCAATCTTTTGGTCTCTGTGTTAGACCTGTCGTAGGTATGAGGGTCGTACCGTTGGGTGTCAGTCCTTCTTGTAGTGTCAATGTCTCTAGGAGGGATTTTTTACTCCCAAGGTTTGGTACTGAACCCTAGGGTTGGGTCCCCTGGACGTGGTCCTTCTGTTAGGGGATGTCACAGACCGGAACTTCTTATTATCTCGAATTTATAGTCTTTCCACCTCCCGATGTCCTGTGACTCCGACAACTTCTCGTACGTGATTGAGTGTATGAGATTCAGGGTGGTGTCTCCGTTGTCAAACTTTTCACGGACCCGGCATGTACTTCCTCTAATTAATTGATTAAAATCACGTACATGGGTTTCCTGTCCTTAGACAACCTTGTGACCCATATACCTCCGACAGTCCAGGGTCCAAAAAGAATTGAAGATGATTCAACGGGACCGTGACCTTCTACGATAAGACTGAGAGGGGTAGATGGAATAATCGTGACGAACAGGGTGGGGTCCAAGTTTTGTCTGGGTGGGGTCGTTTACGAGGAGGTGTCACTGTATAGTTGTGAGGTATGAACCTTAAACGGGAATAGACCCTAAAGGTACAAAAACGTAAGGTCATGGGAAATTACTTTTTCTGTAGATAAAACCCACCATTAAGACCTTCCAGAACATCCATAAGTATCCTGGTAAGTTGATGTCGAAGAAGTCACAATGACCAGCCCCGTATCTGAACCTAATGGTATTATAACTTACCAAACGGAACCATTGTTTACCTCTAGTAACACAGCAAAAACTCTGACGGAGGTTCATGACGTAAAGTTTGATAAAACAACTGATACTACCGATGATGTAATGAAGATTCCCTAAGAACGGGTGTCATCAATATTACATATTATCTATATTACCATATTAATGATATATGGTAATATATATATATGGTAATATATATAGATGATATATGTGTTGACCTGTACCTTGTTGTCTAACCAAGGTTTATCCTTTTCCTCATACAGTTCCGACATATAACAGTAGGACGAATAAATTGAATATGCGTCTCCTGTAGTACTCTTTGCGACCTGACCTTCTTTGTGTTCGACCTTAGTTCTAATGGTCCTCTTTATAGTTATTGGAGTCTATACGTCTACTGTGGTGGGAATACCGTCTTTCACTTCTCCTTGATTTTTCGGAGAACTACTTTCACTTTCTCCTCTCACTTTTTCAACCGAATTTCGAGTTGTAAGTCTTTTGCTTCTAGTACCTGAGGTCAGGGTAGTGAGGTACCCTTTATCTACCTCTTTGTCACCTTTGTCACAGTCTGAAATAAAAACCCCCGAAGTTTTAGTGACGTCTACCACTAACGTCGGTACTTTAATTTTCTACGAATGAGGAACCTTCTTTTCAATACTGGTTGGATCTATCGTATAAGTTTTCGTCTCTGTAATGAAACGGCTGATTCCAGACAGATCAGTTCCGATACCAAAAAGGACACCAGTACATACCTACACTCTCAACCTGACACTTCTTTCCACTCTCGGCTTCTTAACTACGAAAACTTGACACCACAACCTCTTCTGAGAATTCTCAGGGAACCTGACGTTCCTCTAGGTTGGTCAGGTAAGACTTCCTCTAGTCGGGACCCTAAAGAAACCTTACTTACTACGACTTCGACTTTGAGGTCATGAAACCGGTGGAGTCCGTTTCTCAACTGAGTAACCTTTTCTGAAACTACGACCCTCCCTAACCCCCGTCCTCTTCTCCCCCTGCTGGTTCCTACTCTACCGACCTACCGTAGTGACTGAGCTACCTGCACTCAGACTCACTTGAGGTCCTCAACCACTACCTGTCCCTCCGGACCATACACCGCTAAGTACCCCAGCGTTTCTCAGCGTCTCAGTCTTTGCTGACTCACTGACTTGACTTGACTTTACTATCATCTATATTACCAGTAGAGTCAATTTAAGTGGGTAAGGTCAGGTAAAATCAAGTGACTAAGGATTTTTCAGTTACAAGTGAAAACGGTAGAGGACAAACTAGTAAAGGTTAAACGGAACTTAGTACCTGGATTGTAAGGTCCATGGATACGTTATAACGAAAAATGTCGTTGTCTGGAACGAAGGTAGTGGTCAGTGTAGGTGTTGACCCATAACAAAAACGAAACCGAGGTAGAGAAGATTGAAAGAACTCAATAAAGAGGTGACTAGAGGTCATCGTATGACCCGTGGATGGTTGAACCCCTCAAGTAGAAAGTCACAGGATAGAAAAACGGAAAAGTATGACGAGTACCCTAAGATTTCCGTCATTATGACTTCACCAAAAGGTAAAGGAAGAGGTCACCTGGTGTAAAACAGTCTATAGGTTTTTTCTACAGGAAAGTAATATCCCCTGACCTAACGTTTTCATCCTTCAGTTCTTTGTGGACCTCATTGTCCGTTTAAACCGGAAGTTCATGTCTTACTTCGTCCCGTTTCCGATTATCTCAAGACGGTTCTCTTACGTGACCAGTATCGTTTGTCGGAGAAGGTTGTTGTGTTCTCTCCTAAGATGTACACGTGTAGTGGTCTACCAGTTGTGGCTTTAGTTTAACTAATATAAGAAACGTCGGTTTCTACCTCTTCGAGAGATGTTAGTCGTTTTTATTCTGGTCCTCGACTGACACCGAGTCTACTACTTGAAGAATAACGGTTTAAGTTTGAACTTCTTTCATCCCTTTTGGTGATCTGGTAAATCCATACTGGATTTAGTTTGGGGATTATTAATACCTCACCTTCACTCTTTATCTAAATTCCCTGATCTACACTATCTCATGGACTACTTGATACCTACCTCCAAGTACTGTAACATGTCCTCTGTCCCTGTTCTAGTAGGGGTACCTTTTCTTTACGTTTTTTCCTCTTTCTGAGAGACTTCTCCGGAATGTTTATCGACACTTTTCTTCTCTCCGTTTCTCGTTTCCTCTTTTCCTTTCTATATTGGTAAACTTGCGTCTCAAGGTTTTTTATAGTTCCTCTCTATTCTTTGGGATGTGGTCACTAGTTACGTTTCTTTATCTCCTTTTGTTGTCTTACCCTTTCTGATCTCTAGAGAAGTATTTTTAATCTCTATGGTTCCCTTATAAAGTACGTTTCTACCCGAGTTACTTCCTGTCTTTACCATACCTGGATTCTCTTCGTCTTCTATTATTCTTCTCCACGGTTCTTATGTGTCTTGACATGTTTTTTCTAGAAGTACTGGTTCTATTAGTACTACCACACTAGTGAGTGGATCTCGGTCTGTAGGACCTTACAGTTTAGTTCACCCGGAATCTTTCGTAGTGATGTTTGTTTCGATCACCTTGACTACTTTAAGGTCACCTCGATAAAGTTTAGGACTTTCTACTACGACACTTTCACGACGTGAGTTATACGGTCATTTAAACCTTTTGAGTCGTCACCGGTGTCCTGACCTTTTCCAGTCAAAAGTAAGGTTACGGTTTCTTTCCGTTACGGTTTCTTACGAGTTTGATGGCGTGTTAACGTGAGTAGAGAGTACGATCGTTTCATTACGAGTTTTAAGAGGTTCGGTCCGAAGTCGTTTAGCACTTGATACTCGTAAGTGTACAAGTTCGACCAAAATCTTTTCCGTCTCCTTGGTCTCTAGTTTAACGGTTGTAGATGACCTAGTAGTTTTTTCGTTCTCCCCAGGTCTTTTTGTAGAGAAAGACGAAATAACTGATACGGTTTCGGAAACTGACACACCTAGTGTTATTTGACACCTTTTAAGACTTTCTTTACCCTTATGGTCTCGTGGACTGGACGGAGAACTCTTTGGACGTACGTCCGGTCCTTCGTCGTCAATCTTGACCTGTACCTTGTTGTCTGACCAAGGTTTATCCTTTTCCTCATGTAGTTTCGACATATAACAGTGGGATGAATAATTGAATATACGTCTCATGTAGTACTCTTTGTGACCCGACCTACTTCGTGTTCGACCTCGGTTTTAACGGACCCTCTTTATAGTTATTGGAGTCTATACGTCTACTGTGGTGGGAATACCGTATTTCACTTCTTTTTGACTTTTCAGAGAACTACTTTCACTTTCTTCTCTCACTTTTACAACCGAATTTCGAGTTATAAGTCTTTTGTTTCTAGTACCGTAGGTAAGGGTAGTTAAGTACTGTTTATCTACCTCATTGTCACCTTTGTCACAGTCTGAAATAAAACCCCCCGAGATTTTAGTGACATCTACCACTGACGCCGGTACTTTAATTTTCTGTGAATGAAGTACCTTCCTTTCAATACTGGTTGGGTCTGTCGTAGAACTTTTCGTCTCTGTAATGAAAGGTTGTTTCCAGACAGATCAGTTCCGATACCAAAAAGGTCATCAGTACACACCTACACTCTCAACTTGACACTTCTTTCGACTCACGGTTTCTTAACTACGAAAACTTGACACCGTAACCTCTTCTGAGAACTCTCAGGGAACCTGACGTTCCTCTAGGTTGGTCCAGTAGGATTCCCTCTAGTCAGGACTCACAAGAAACCTTCCTGACCACAACTTCGACTTTGAGGTTATGAAACCGGTGGAGTACGCTTCTTGACTGAGTAGACTTTTCTGGGACTACGACCCTTTCTAACTTACACCCTCCTCTTCCCCTACTGGTTCCTACTCTACCAACCTACCGTAGTGGTTGAGTTACCGTACTCAAACTAACTTCAGACTCTCAGTCACTACCTATCCCTCCGGAACACACGAAGTTAAGTACCCCAGTGTTTCTCAGCCTGTACTGACTCGCTGACTTGACTTGACTTGACTTGACCAAAAAGGTAGGGGGACTTCGTCGAGGACAGGGTTCTAGTTACGGTGTATGGTCTCGTGGACGTTGTCAGTGTCAGTTCGTAATGTCTGTTGGTGTCATATTCGATCGGTGTGTGATCGTACGGGTGTCTTTAGTGTCGGGTCGGTGTTATACTCCCGTGTACGTCGGGTGTACTTCTCTAAGAACCTCGCAGACCGAGGCCGTTGGTTCCCCTAGTGTGAGACCCAGGGTGTCCAGTGGAAGATGTATATCAGTGAGGAAGTTCTGTTTCTTCGTATCGATTAGAGGGATTATGTATCTTTATTTGTGTCGTTCAAACCGTTTTATTCGTCTGTTTCTTGATACAAGGTTTACTTTCTTGTTCTGTTTTGTAAATTTTTTTTTTTTTGTTCCTTTATTGTTTTACCTCTATTCTTTGATGGTCTGGTTCTCAAGTTACGTCGCCAGTATTGGTTCGAGTGGTTTGAGTCCTCTTCTTACGTCCCCTCTTGAAGTTGTTACTCTATCCTTTATAACTTTTCTTGGTTTGTCTCGAAATCTTGTGTTATTAGTTTTACCTTTTATGTGATCTCTCTTGATTGTCGTTTAATCTTTTAAGTCTTCTTGTTTAGTGGTTAAACTTTCTGGCCCATCATCTTTAGCGGGTTAGACTTGTCTTTCCTTTTTTTTCACTTCGATCAAATTCCCTTAAGACTCTATTGTAGTTCGAATAATTGTAAGTGTAATATTCCCAGGTCTTTTTTTCTCTCTTTCCCCGTCTTTTGGGTAAACTTCTTTACTAGTTACTTTTGAAGGGATTGGATCCTTTCTTTTCACTTTCACTTTCACTTTCAACGAGTCAACACAGAACTGAGAAACATTGTGGTACCTGATATGTCAGGTACCTTAAGAGATCCGGTCTTATGACCTCACCCATCGAAAAGGGAAGAGATCCCCTAGAAGGGTTGGGTGTGGGACTTGGGTTCAGAGGGCGTAACGTCCGTATAAAAAGTGGTTGACTCGGTGTTCCCTGTCTATAGGTTGAAGTCCCTCGTGTCTTTCAGGGTTTGTTCTACTCGGGTTGTTCTGGGTGTGGTACTGTATAATGTTAATTTTACAGTTTTAATTTCTATTTTCTATTAGAACTTTCGTCGTTCTCCTTCTGTTTGTCAATGTATATCCCCTCGGGGGTATTCTGATAGTCGACTGAAAAGTCATCTTTGAAATATCCTACCTTTTCTCACCGTACTCTATAAGTTTCATAACTTTCCTTCTTTGAACCTTAGTACTTAATTAAGAGATAGATCATTCCAATCATAAGTCTTAACTTCTTTTCTATTTCTTAAAGGGTCTGTTAGTTTTTGACTGGAATGTTCTTTCCAATTTCCGTGAAGAAGGTCTTTATGTTTTTAATACTGTATCTTGTGGAATGACCATTTCCGTTTGTATATCATCTCCATCACCTAGTTTGTTAAAATATCTATCATAGGTCTACCTTTCCTTTTTCATCAGTTTAGTAGATATAAATGTCATTAATGTATACACTATGTGTTTTATGTTTTCTAATTTTTATATTGTCTTTGTTTTTTATCATACATCTCTAAAAATATATTTTAATTCTTTTTAGAAATTTCTATTCGTGGTATTACAAATGACATCAATAGAGACCCATCATCTTAAAATTCTTGGTCTCAACCTCCGAGAAAAGAATGATGTAATTAATCAAAATTCAGTCCTGACACCCTTTGAGAACAAACAAACGAACAAAATTAATTTATCTTTTTTCCTTTTATTCGTTAGTCTATAAGGACATTAGATGTAGTACTAGAAATGCACACAGTAAACCAGTTTTAAAAAGATTTATTATCGTAACTAATTATAACGGAAAATATTTGTCATCTCTTTTTGTTATACTAACAATTAGTTCGTACATATTAAACGTTTAGATATCCGATTGACTATGAATCTTCGTGGATTGTCATTTTAAACGTTTTACTAACTTTTTTGTCTCGTGATGATCATAAAAGGATATGACTGGTATAAAGTTTCTGGATAAACTAAAATAAAATTAAAGAGAGTCATTATTAAAAGATCAACTTAAAATCCCCTTACAGTTATACTACTATGTCACGGTCCAAAAGTACGTCGTTTATATGGGGTTTCCTCATTGAGATTTTTCCGTCTATTACAACTGTATAAGACCGAAGACACTTAAAGTAAGGATACAGTCGGACTTAACACGTTTTGACGCGAGATTTAGATTCTCAAGACATTTTTGTAAAAAGTACCAAATAAATGAATTGTCAGTGTGACTTTAGATACAGGGAAACTAAAAAGTTTATAGTCTATGAAAAATTTTTAGTCCGGGTAAATTGACTATAAAATTTGAGGTTATAAATTTATATTCATAAAATTTATACATACGATATGCATGTAAGAATACGTATGATGTATAGATCATCCCAGTCTCTCTCTCCTTAGCGTTCTTCTTATTTAAGTAATTTCGTATCAAGTAGGGTTTTAAAAGTCGAAGAATGAAACACGGGAGGTAGAATTTTATAGTTTAATTCAAAGTCTAAACTTTTAAAAATTGCTTTTATTATTACATACGAGACTTAAGACAAGTTAGTGATAAAAAATAATGATCCAAGATTCTCTTTAAAACTTTAAAGTTATTTACACAATCCTACATGTCTAAAGTGTTGGTATCTTTTTATTTAGTTATCGATAAAACTTTTTCTTTTTACTTTTCCCCTTCTAAAAACAAAGAGTACTTTACAGTCCTCCAACACAAACACAATTACTCTTTGTAATAGAATGGTTTCTTAGGACCATAGGAGTAAAGGTAAATATATCCTTTAACTAATTATGAATTGATTAACCGTGTACGTTTACCCCTAATTGACTTAAGTGAAAAGAAGTGTTGAGTTACTGACATTAAATCTAGGAATGAATCTAAATTTAGAAAATAATAAAAACTTCCATTAGTAGAAGGACAACAATCTTTATTTTATAGTTTCGTGGTACGATTAATATCGAATAAACACAGAGTGTTTAATGGATTAATTGTAATGACTTTTCATTCACATGTCACTCGTTTCAAATTTGAGGACTTGACCTCAGTTCGGGAAATGTGTTATATCACTCCTCTATATATGCGATAACTTACGGTAACCCAGTCTATTCTGAAACCTCGATTATTGGTATCAATCTATAAGTTCAAAATGAAGTTTTCTTTTCGAATAAGACTACAAAGTTACGTTAATGTAGAGACTTGAAAGAGTTAATCGAGAGGATCTATCCATTCTCTGTGATCCTCCACCCTTTTGTCTTTCTACACGTACCGACCCTTTCATTTTAATTCATTTTTAGAGTTTTCCAAATACCGTACGTACTAAACGAACCCCTTTGAGATATTTTAGTTACAACAGTACCGAAACCTTATCGACTGATCGCATAAAGTTTCGGATTCTAAGACCGTTAGTATTAAGGAATCCAAGTCTCCTTTTTAGAACAATTCGTCAAATAAATCTCCCTTTAGTAATCTTCTCATTGTGAAAGACTCTATAGATTTGAGTTAAGTAAGTGTCCGTTTAAATTATATACCGTCCTATCAATACATCTTAACATCCGTGTAAAAATCCTCCTCGAGACTCAATCGACACTCCATCTGAAAAGGTCTTTATAACCCTGTTCCTGAAGGGAACCGGTATATGTATAATTTATAAATAACTCATCAATAATATACATACTCCCTGATGTGATGTTAGAGATCCCAAAAGGACCACCGAGTCTACCATTTCTTAGACGGACGTCACGTCCTCTGACCCCAAGTTAGGGACCCAACCCATCTAGGGGACCTCTTACCGTTGACTGAACTCATAAGAACGGAATTCTTAAGGTACCTGTCTCCTCATACCACCCGATGGCAGGTAACCCAGCACTTCTCAGTTTGTACTGACTCGGAGATTGTGAATTGTGATGTTAGAGTTATACATTCTCACTTTTTCTGACTACTCTAATGACAATGACTCGTTTCCCGAGTGACGGACTACGTGTGCCTTCAGTCATGATACTGAGTCCGAAAACTCTTTTGTTTTTCGAAATAACGTTCCAGTTGGTAGTTCCTCTGTCCTCCGTATCGAGTTTAGACAGAAGGACTAGGTCCCAAGTCAGTCTGTAAATACTCGACCTCCTCCTCCACCACTATAAGTTTTCGTCGTCTTTTATGTCCCGTTTCTTCCGTCCTTTGGTCTTCAAGTCCTCATAGTGCACCAAGGTCGTGTGGGGTGGGACTTCTTGTTCCACGGTCTCAGGACTACAAATGAATACATGATATTCGGTCCGACATAGGTTTTCCGGGTGTGAAGTTTCTAGGTAAGTAGACTTTTAAACTTCCCATAAGGACTAAAGACTATACCTTTATAATGTCAGAACTTACTAAATCCAATACGGTTGAAACGTACTATATCGGGATTACGATATATACTTGAGAGTCTTAGGGACCTCATCGAAAGGATATCTCGTTTACAGAACTACTCAGTGTGTACCCGAGTGAAATCGATGTATTTGAGGTCTGTCTAAGAGTGAGATTAGTCTCTTTTGGATTTGAAACAATTCACTCGTCAAACAAAACCCCCACTCCAGGAGTAGAAAATCGTAGGAAGAAAAGAGTGTAAGTCAGAAACAAAAGTAGTCCGTAGAAAAGTCAACGGAGGTTATTTGTCGGATAAAAGGTAGTAAGTGGATCTATTACGTGGTTTGTGGACTAAACGGGAAAGACAGAGGGAATATTTTTTACGGAATTAGGTGACAGGTAAGGAAGGGTCGGAAAGATTTCTCATATTATTTGATTGGACACAAGTCCGACTATTACCGAATTAAGTCTCTCTCATGGTCATCTTCGTAAGACCTCTTTGGACTGGATAGTTTTTACAACTCCCGTTTACGACCGTTGTCGGTAAGGGCCTCATCTTTAGTTCGGGAGATGTGAGAATTTTAATCTGGTTTGCCTTCTGACGAAGTGTCGCGAAATATTATGTAAAGTCTGGAACTCTCAACCAAAGGGTTTACTACGTCACGAACAAGATTCTTTCTTCCAAACGGAGTTTATTTCTCTTCCTAAATTTTAGTACTACACTTATGTCTTCCTTTCTTTAATGACCTTTCCCTCGTTTTGGAAAGTAGAAACTGGGTCACAGGGTGTCTCACCTTTTGTAAGTGAGACTCTAAGGTATGTGTCCAGTTACATGGTGTCTTCGGTTCTCACCAAAAATTTTTGTTATTGTGATTGGTATTCGGTGGGTTCTTAGTCTCTGAGATGTCTGGTCAAAGAAGGAAGTGTACGAGTAAAAGTTCCGGTGTACCCAACCCCCTTTTAACACGTAGGACGATTTAACCAAAAGTCACACATACACTTACACAAAATCAGACTGTATAAAAGGATAACCATTCCCACTTTTTTTTTTTCTCTCTCTCTCTTTCCGTTCCCTTTCCTTTACAAAATTGATGACGTTTAAAGTCACATATTTCAAAGGGTCATCTAAGTTTTGACACCTATCTGAAATTTTTGTTCGAAACAAAAGCGATAAACGTGAAGTTTAAGAAACAATAAGTCATCAATTCAGTACAGGTTGAGAAACATTGGGGTATCTGGATCGTTCGGTCCGAGAAGACAGGAGGTGGTAGATGGTCTCAAAACATTTTTAAGTACAGGTGTCCCAACCAGTACGATGGATTGGTAGAGTAGGAGACACTGAGGGAAGTGGAAAACGGAAAGGGTCGTACTTCCAGAAAAGGTTACTCAATCGGGAAACGTAGTCTACCGGTTCATGACCTTGAAGTCGAAGTCGTTGTCAGGAAGGTTTATTCTGAGTCCCAACTAAAAGAAATCCTAACTGACCAAACTAGAGGAACGACAGGTCCCTGAGGGTTCTCAGAAGAGGTCGTGGTGTCAAGCTTTCGTAGTTAAGAAGTCACAAGTCGGAAGAAATACCAGGTCGTACTGATGATGTTTTTGGTATCGAAACTGTTATGCCTGGAAACAACCGTTTCACTACAGAGACGAAAAATTATGTGACAGATCTAAACAGTATCGAAAGGAACGATAAAGGATGAATTTCTCATAAAACAAGTTTTTAGAGTATTTTATCGGAGTGATGTTTTGTAGGGCTATACTTTCTAAAACACAGGAAGGAAGTTCTGGTCTGATGAAGAATGGGTTACAAGACCAATCGGTCTTCAGAATCCACTCGGTTTCAGAAAGGTAGAAACTGAGGTTCTTCCACAGGGACTGGTGGTGTTCAGTAAGAACACTGTGACGTGACTATAGTGTCGGAATAAAAGGTCCACAGTTAAGTAATGTAGAGGGGTTTTGTTGAACAGAAGTTAGAAAGAGAACATCTAAAATTATATCATTATTCTTTTTTTTTACTGACTTACTTGTTACAAACTCATTTTTTTACTTATTTGTTTGGTTGAAGTAAATGAAGGTATTTAAGTCTATTTATCAAATCTATTTTTGATTCTAGTACCGTAGACCAGGGTAGTAAAGTACCGTTTATCTTCCCCTTTGTCACCTTTGTTATCGACTGAAATAAAAAGACCCGAGGTTTTAGTGACGTCTATCACTGACATCGGTACTTTAATTTTCTGAGAAGGAGGTACCTTCCTTCCAGTACTGGTTTGATCTATTGTATAACTTTTCGTCTCTATAATGAAACGGTTGTTTACAGGTAGATCAGTTCCGATACCAAAATGGTCACCAGTACATACCTACACTCTCGACCTGACACTTCTTTCGACTCGTGGCTTCTTAACTACGAAAACTGGACACCACAACCTCTTCTGAGATCTCTCAGGGAACCTGACGTTCTTCTAGGTTGGTCAGGTAAGATTTCCTCTAACCAGAACCCACAAGTAACCTTCCTGACTACGACTCCGACCTTGAGGTTATGAAACCGGTGGAGTACGCTTCTTGACTGAGTAGACTTTTCTGGGACTACGACCCTCCCTGACCCCCGTCCTCTTCTCCCCCTGCTGGTTCCTACTCTACCGACCTACCGTAGTGGTTGAGTTGTCTGTACTCAAACCTATTTGAGACCCTCAACCACTACCTGTCCACACCCCCCACGAGGCGTCTTTCTCTCCCCGTCACCTTGAAGGGAGTCGTCTCGACTCCCCAGGGCTCCTTTTCACTCGGACGACAGGCGGTTGGGTCGGGGAGCCGCTCGCTCTCTGTTAGTCTGTGTTGCCCAAGACAGATTCGTGAACGCGAAATAACACCATTCGAGGACCAAATATATCCGTTCGTGCCCCGCCCCCNCCAACGCTCCCTGAAAGGTATCAAGATGGTTAGTTCAATTTTCAGTCTAATGGTGCACGAATGTAGTACTATCCCCAGATACCACTAGTGCGCGACAGGTGTACGTCCCTTTAGTTCTCTCGGTTAGTTTTTAAAACTGTCTGTTGAATTCGGTGCGGGAGTAGAGAAGGCGGTCCACGGTAGAATCGAGATTTGGTGTTTCGATCGGGAAGATTCCAAAGGGTAAATCCCGGGGTGTCTGTCCCTCTGGACCGTACGACGCTAAGTACCCCAGAGTTTGTCAGTCTGTGCTGACTCACTGACTTGACTTGACTTGACTTGGAAATTGTTGATGGATTATACTTTTATCTTTATTTTGTATTCGTCTCACTTACTGTCTCAGTCAAAAACAGTTTACTGACAAAGGAGAATCATATGTAATCCGGTAAACCTTTCAAAAGAGTCTGGTCATTTCCCGAAGGGTCGGACGGTTACGTCCTCTTCATTCTCTGTCTCTAAGTTAGGGACCCAGCCCTTATAGAGGACCTCCTCCTGTGCCGTTGGGTGTGGTCATAGGGACGGATCTCTTAGGGTACCTGTCTCCTCGGACCACCCGCTCCCAGGTATTCCAGGTATCCCAGGTATCCCAGAGTTTCTCAATCTGTACTGACTTCACTGAATCGTGTGTCCGTGTTTCATAACAAACTATATAAATTCGTCAGCAAATGATGTATTATGGGACGAATACACTTTTTAAGTACCTTGAGAGTTGAGAAGATCTCTCGTGAATTCCGAGACCTCCCAATTTTGACGGAGAATCTTGGTATCATCATTAGTCGTTCCTTACGAAAAGGTTAAAACATCTAAGTCTTCTCTTTTCCTAATAGAAAACATTTTGAAAATTATTACGGTTTACTTGAACATACCAACCATGTGAGTCACTTAAAAGGGATCGGTAAGATTAAAATTATTTTACAATAAAAATTTTGTCTACCATAGTTATTATACGATTATAAAATTCTTGTAATTTGACTTGAATTATTTAAACTCTAATAATAATCATAATAGGAGTAGCTTTCGTAATAGAATAAATTAAGGGTGTTATTTAGATTTTACTTCTATAGTATTAATAGGGATTGAATGTGTACCCCTTTGATCTCCTTTTCATTAACTGGGCTCGATTAACTTCAATCTCGACTTTAAACTCGGGTTAATACAGGTTGAAGACTCGAGTTTGAAAATTAGTGATTATATGTCAGAGGAGGTAGTACATATTAGTGTTCTTGTAATCGAGGTTTTCCGTCTAAATGAATAGACAAACCATATAGTGTTACTGATGACTTGATAATCAGTGACTTGATTACTGGTTGTCAAGTTACTGATAGGATGTATTACCCATGAGTCATTTCTAAACAACTTGTCTTCTTACTATTTATTACTAATAGAATATAGTTGTGATCCGGTTCGGAGAGTTGAGTCGAGAACTGTGGTATTCCAATCTTTCTTCTATAATTGGACTTTTTTTTCTCACCTATTCTACGTGTTTCAATCGTCTTGAGGAGTGTAGTGTGTAAAACTGTCTATGGAGTAGTACACGTATTTCACTTTGAAAGACCTTGACTACCATCTGACACAGTGAATACTACAGAGAGGTGATAAATACTATTTCATTTCTGATTCGACAGAAATAAGGACAATTTGTATACTGAGAAGTCAATTCAAGTCAGCGAGTCAGCACAGACTGAGAAACGCTGGGGTTTTTGACGTCTTACGGTCCCGAGGGACAGACCGTGGTCGGGGGTCTTAGGTGGGTTTGGGTACAGGTGACTCAGCCACTACAGTAAGTTGGTAAGTAGGACACAGTAGGGGAAGAGGAGGAGGGGAGTTAGAAAGGGTCGTAGTCCCAGAAAAGTTTACTTAGTCGAAAAGTGTTGTTCACCGGTTTCATAACCTCAAAGTCGACGTTGTAGTCAGGAAGGTTATTTGTGGGTCCTGACTAGCGGAAATCCTACCTGACCAACCTAGAGGAACGTCAGGTTGCCTGAGAGTTCTCAGAAGAGGTTGTGGTGTCAAGTTTTCGTAGTTAAGGAGTCACTAGTCGAAAGAACTATGAGGTTGTGAGTGTATGTATGTACTGTTGACCTTTTTGGTATCGGAACTGATCTGCCTGGAAACAACTGTTTCATTACAGAGACGAAAAATTATACAACAGATCCAACCAGTACTGGAAGGAAGGTTCCTCATTCGCAGAAAATTAAAGTACCCACGTTAGTGGTAGACGTCACTATGACCTCGGGGTTTTTATTTCAGTCGGTGACAAAGGTTACAAAGGGGTAATAAACGATACTTCACTACTTTGGTCTACGGTACTAGAATCAAAAGACTTACAACTCGAAATTCGGTTGAAAAAGTGAGAGGAGAAAGTGAAAGTAGTTCTCGAGAAATCAAGAAGAAGTGAAAGACGGTATTCTCACCACAGTAGACGTATAGACTCCAATAACTATAAAGAGGGCCGTTAGAACTAAGGACGAACACGAAGAAGGTCGGGTCGTAAAGAGTACTACATGAGACGTATCTTCAATTTATTCGTCCCACTGTTATATGTCGGAACTGCATAAGGAAAAGGATAAACCTTGGTCAGACAACAAGGTACAGGTCAACATTGACAACGACAGACTGGACGTATGTCTAAAGAGTTAAGGGTAGAGAAAGTCTTAAAAGGTGTCAACTAACACTAGGTGTGTCAGTTTCCGAAACCGTATCAGTTATTTCGTCTTTATCTACGAAAAGACCTTGAGAGAACAAAAAAACTACTAGGTCGCCTACAACCGTTAAACTAGAGACCAAGGAGACGGAAAAGATTTTGGTCGAACTTATAGACCTACAAGTACCAAGTGTATAACGTCTTCGGACCGAACCTCTTAAAACTCGTAATGAAATGGTTGTACACTCTACTCACGTTGACACACCATCAAACTCGTTAGAAACCGTAACGGAAAGGAACACTAACCTTACTTTTGACTAGAAAAGGTCAGGACACCGGTGACGACTCCAAAGGTTTAAACGACTGTACAACTCACGTCTTGAAAATGTCGTAGTAGAAGGTCCTAAACTTTATCGAATCCCATCCGAATTACACACACACACACACACACACACACACACACACACACACATATTAATTTATTAGATAATTCGTCTCTCATTTTAGACATTTATTAACGAGTTGTATCTTCTTTAAATTATGTGACTTAGTCTTCTAAGTACCTGTATAAGTCTCAGAAACTCCGTTTTATTAGACGAACCAGTCTGACAGGTTTAATCAAATCCACGATATATAATTTGATAAGGTCATCATTACATACCTACACTCTCAACTTGATCTTTATTTCGACTCGTGGTATCTTAACTACGAAAACTTCACACCACAACCTCTTCTGAGAACTCTTAGGGAACCTGACGTTCCTTTAGTTTGGTCAGTTAAGATTTCCTTTAGTTCGGACTTATAAGTAACCTTCCTGACTACGACTTCGCCTTTGAGGTTATGAAACCGATGGACTACGTTTCTTGACTGATAAACTTTCTGACTGCGACCCTCCCTAACCCCCGTCCTCCTCTTCCCCTGCTGTCTCCCACTCTACCGACCTACCGTAGTGGCTGTGTGACCTGTACTCAACCTCATCCGAGACCCTCAATCGCTACTTGTCCCTTCGGACCGTACAGCGGCAGGTACCTCGACGTTTCTCAACCTGTGTTGACTCGCTGACTTGATGATGATAATATGATACGTATAATAGAGACGAGATAAAACTAATAAAAGATCTTGGTTTCGTGAATATACTTCTTACGTGAGTCTCTTATTTTCCCAACATTCAATGGTTGTCCGGTTTACCGAAAACCAAAACATGTAATATAAGTTAGTAGACGATAACAACACGTTTGTGGAGTAAGAAAGAACAGAAATCTTAAAAAAAGTACGATAAGGGATTGAATTTTATGAAAATAGAAAAGGAGTCCATCTATAGGTTACCTTGGACGTGAGTCGATCGAGTTTAGAGTCAATACCCTTCTTAAAGGGTTCTTTTTATAACTTAAAGTTCAAAGTCAAGTCAAGTCAAGTCAGCGAGTCAGCGCAGGCTGAGAAACACTGGGGTTCTTAGTGTCGTGCGGTCCGGAGGAACAGGTAATGGTTGAGGGCCTCAAGTGAGTCTGAGTCCAGGTAGCTCAGTCACTACGTAGGTCGGTACAGTAGGAGACAGCAGGGGAAGAGGAGGACGGGGGCTAGGGAGGGTCGTAGTCCCAGAAAAGGTTACTCAGTTGAGCAACGTACTCCACCGGCTTCATGACCTCAAGGTCGGAGTCGTAGTCAGGAAGGTTACTTGTGGTTCCTGATCAAACGAAATCCTACCTGACCACCCTAGAGGAAAGTCAGGTTTCCTGATAGTTCTCAAAAGAGGTTTTGGTGTCAAGTTTTCGTAGTTAAGAAGTCACGAGTCGGAAGAAGTGTCAGGTTGAGAGTGTAGGTATGTACTGGTGACCATTTTGGTATCGGAACTGATCTGTCTGGAAACAACCGTTTCATTACAGAGACAAAAAGTTATACGATAGATCCATCTAGTATTGTAAGGAAGGTTCCTCATTCATAGAAAATTAAAGTACCGACGTTAGTGGTAGACGTCACTAAAACCTCGGGGTTTTATATTTCAGACTGTGACAAAGATGACAAAGGGGTAGATAAAGGGTACTTCATTACCCTGGTCTACGGTACTGGAAACAAAAGACTTACAACTCGAAATTCGGTTGAAAAAGTGAGAGGAGAAAGTGAAAGTAGTTCTCCGAAAAATCAAGGAGAAGTGAAAGACGGTACTCACCACAGTAGACGTATAGACTCCAATAACTATAAAGAGGACCGTTAGAACTAAAGTCGAACACGAAGAAGGTCGGGTCGTAAAGAGTACTACAGGAGACGTATAATCAATTTATTCGTCCCACTGTTATATGTCGGAACTGCATGAGGAAAAGGATAAACCTTGGTCAGACAACAAGGTACAAATCAAGATTGGCAACGAAGGACTGAACGTATATCCAAAGAGTTCTCCTTCCAGTCCACCGGACCAAAAGGGTAGACAAAGTCTTAAAAGGTGTCAAATAACACTAGGTGTGTCAGTTTCCGAAACCGTAACAGTTAATTCGTCTTTCTCTACGAAAGGACCTTGAGAGAACAAAAAACCTACTAGGTCACCTACAACCGTTAAACTAGAGACCAAGGAGACGGAAAAGATTTTGGTCGAACTTGTAGTCATTCAAGTACCAAGTGTATAACGACTTCGGATCGAACCTCTTAAAACTCGTAATAAAATGCTACCACACTCTACTCACGTTGACACACCATTAAACTCGTAAGAAACCGTAACGGAAGGAAACCGTAACGGAAGGAAACCGTAACCTTACTTTTGACTGGAAAAGGTCAGGACACCGGTGACGACTCAAAAGGTTTAAGGAACGTATAAGTCACGTCATGAAAGTGTCGTAGTAGAAAGTCATAAACTTTATCCAGGTGACCTTAAGGTAGTGGAGGTGATCGAAACAAGCGTCATCACGAGAGATTCCGAGTGAACTGAAGTGTAAGGTCCTACAGACCGAGATCCACTCACTAGTGTGTTAACACTAATAAAACCAGCACTTCTAGAAAAAACATGTCAAGAAGACACATAAGAACGGTGGAGAAGAATTATAGAAGACGAAGACACTCCAGGTATGGTAAAGACAGGAAATAGCTCGGGTAGAAACGTACTGTATAGGGGAACCATAGAGATTAAAAGAACTTCTCTAGAGATCAGAAAGGGTAAGACAACAAAAGGAGATAAAGAAAAGTAACTAGCGATTTCTTCCGAAAGAATAGAGAGGAACGATAAGAAACCTTGAGACGTAAGTCTACGAATATAGCAAGGAAAAGAGGGAACGAAAAGTGAAGAGAAGAAAAGGGTCGATAAACAGTCCGGAAGAGTCAGTCGGTAAAACGAAAAAAACGTAAAGAAAAGGTACACCAACCAGAACTAGGGACAGAGGTCATGTTACAGTGCTTGGAGTCAGGTGTCAAGTAGTCCGTCAGATAGATAGTCTAGATCAGGGAATTTAGATGAAGAATGAAGGTGACATATTAGTATTCCCTAAACTAAATCCAGTATGGATTTGCCAGGTCACCAAAAGGGATGAAAGAAGTTAAATTCAGACTTAAACCGTTATTCCTCGAGTACTAGACTCGGTGTCAGTCGAGGGCCAGAACAAAAACAACTGACATATCTCGAAGAGGTAGAAACCGACGTTTCTTATATTAGTCAGACTAAAGTTACAACTGGTAGACCACTACAGGTACACATCTCGGAAGAGAACACAACAACTTCTCCCACAAACGATACTGGTTACACAAGAGAACCGTTTTGAGATAATCGGGAGCGGGACGAAGTAAAACATGAGGTTCCGGTTTAAACGGATAATGAGGTCGACAAAGAACTGAAGGATGAAAACGTTAGGTCAGAGAATATTACTTTTCCTGTAGAAAAGACCCACAATCAAGATTTTCCAGAACATCAAGAAAAATCTTGGCAAGTTGAAGTCGAAGAAGTCGTAATGACAAACCCTGTATCCGAACCTAGTGGCACTATAACTTACCAAACGGAACCTTTCTTTGTCTAGTAATAAATCAAAAACTCTGACGTAGGTTCATGACGTAAAGTCCGAGAAAACAACTGGTACTACAAATGAGGTAAAGAAGATTCCCTAAGGACGGGTGTCATCATCTATATTACCAGTAGATCTAATTTAAATGGGTAAGGTCAGGTAAAATCAAGGAACTAAGGATCTTACAACTGTAAGTGAGAACGGTAGAGGATAAACTGGTGAAGGTTAGACGGAACTAAGTACCTGGATTGTAAGGTCCAAGGATACGTTATAAAGACAAATATCTTAACCTGGAACGAAAATAGTGGTCAGTGTAGGTGTTGACCCACAACAAAAACGAAACATAGAAGATAGAAAGACCTCAATAAAGAGGTGACTATAGGTCATCGTATGACCCGTGGATAGTTGGACCCCTCAAGTAGAAAGTCACAGAATAGAAAAACGGAAAAGAATGACGAGTACCCCAAGATTTCCGTCCTTATGATTTCACCAAACGGTAAGGTAAGAGGTCACCTGGTGTAAAACAATCTGGAGAGGTAGTACTGGCAGGCACAACCCACCGGGATGTACAGTACCGAATCAAAGTAAAACAATCTGTTCCGACATCGGGTACACTAGTCTAACCGATCTAAAACACTGATACCAAAGTGACACAGACGGGAGACTGCGGAGAGTGTTGTGGGTGGCAGAGTGAACCCAAAGAGAATGGAACCTGCACCCCATAGAGAAGTGCCGACGAGGTCGTTTCGCGTCGGTGGTGAGGAATCGAACCTGCATAGTATATATATCTATTTAATGACTGTCTACTATCAGTCTGTGCATGTATCTCTATCTGTCTATTTATACATTTATGTGTTAGTGTATATGTACTAATTTTGGTAAATTTCATTACCTCTACGTGTTTCTTACATGAACCATCTCAAATAGACACTTTGTAAGTAGGTTTTGTAGACCAAGTTCTTCCGGAACTTCCTATACACTCTAGACTTACCCGTCTTTCGTCTTTTTTTTCTAAAAAATCCATCCTTTTAGTACACTTTTCTAAGTCTTCCCTTCGTCTATTATAACCTATTCTTACCATCCTCTATCTAATGACTGTCGTCTACTTTTTTAACCCCAGTATTTTATTTTAATCTCATTAACTACTTTCTTGAGGTCCCAGTTGATTTATTGAATCCTGAAAAAATCTATTCGAAACTCTGTACCATACTACTTTCAATATCAGTAAACAGTCGTCATAAGTGAAGAGTAGAGAGGAGAGGTTAATCTACTATGGAAAAAGGTCACGTTTTTGTTGTGTTGAGTCTCCAATAAAAGACCCTAGTAAAACTTCTGTTTTTAAAGGTTCTTTGGTTGAGAATGGATATTTTTAGACTTAAATTAATTTACTCCTTTTTAGTTTTGAACACATTTTGTTTTTATTTACAATGTTGACCGTGTGTCATTATATTTTTTCGAGTGATTACTTTTTTGTGTAAAAAAAAAAAGTCCGTTATTTTGAATCGGTTATGAGTACACCACCCTTTAAAGTTGGATGTAGGTGAAACGGTCATAATCCCCCATCAAAATTAATAGTTCTGAGGTCTCTGAAGAGAGTACATTCCTTTTATAATGAATGTCTTAATCCTATAGTTGAAAGTGGAATATACAATATTATGTATCTTCAATAAAAGTACCCAAAAGTGGTATCGTCTTTTAGGAAATTTTGTTTAATGAAAGGTCAAATCTTATAAAAAGACATATGGTCACCGGTTGAATTATTAAGACTTACGAAACTCTTCACTTCGTGTCCTTTAAAAAAGTAGAAACTCAACCGTACAAAGGAGAAGGTGTGGTATTATAACGTGAATCATAGCCGACCCGTTCGGCTCGACCGACAGGGTGACGGGAGGCGTTTGGTGTTGGTACTCATATAGAATAAACCCTCTGGTTCAAGTTTATTTACTAAGAGTCTAGGCCCAGTTTCCGTAATCGTCCAGCCGTTTTAACTAACACCATTTTGTCTTTACGGGAAACATTTTATTGTATTTTCGTTTTTTACAGGTTAATGAAACACAAAACCAAATTTTTATTAAAGGATTCCCTATGGTCAGGGAGTGATTTACGGTTATCGTGTGACCTTGATTTAAGTGGTTTAGTTTGTAATAGACTTAGGAAACTAACGAAAGGGTGTAAGAAAAAGAAATGTTTCAGTTATCGGTAACTAAATAATCTATCAGAATCTTAAATTTTCAATACATAAGCTTTACAGAAATACCTAGACTCCTACTAAGAATAATAGTTGATTATGACTCTACCTTAATAAGGATCTCTCTTATGAAGACACGATGGTTCTTTATTTTATAATTTTAGATAAATCTCAACCGTTTTCTCAGGTGTGATCGGACATGTTTATCTTTTAAATCATTGACTTCGTGGTTTTACCGTAACAATTTTCTGTCAAAATGTGATTTAGAATTCCTTGAAGGGGGGAATGGAACATCCTATGTTGATAAAGTGTTGTACTATTTGTATCTTACCTGAGTTATTTATGAATAAGTATCTATATAACAAACTATTACATGTTTCTCGTGTCTCAGTCCTTAGTTAGTTTAAGTCTAGTTGTAATAAATAAAAGTCCTTATGAATATAAATAAAGTCCTTAAACAACAATAACAAGTCAACGAGTCAGTACAGACTAAGACACGTTAGGGTACCTGACGTTGTGCGGTCGGAAGGGAGAGGAAGTGATAGAGACTCAGACGAGTTTGAGTGCAGGTAGCTCAACCACTACGGTAGGTTGGTAGAGTGGGAGGTAGCAGGGGAAGAGGAGGATGGAAGTCAGAAAGGGTCGTCGTCCCAGAAAAGGTTACTCAGTCGAGAAACGTAGTTCATCGGTTTCATAACCTCGAAGTCGAAGTCTTAATCAGGAAGGTTACTTATAAGTCCTGGTGAAAGGAAATCCTAACTGACCAAACTAGAGGAACGTCAGGTTCCCTGAGAGTTCTTAGAAGAGGTTATGGTGTTAAGTTTTCGTAGACAAGAAACCACGAGTCGAAAGAACTATCAGGTTGAGAGTGTAGGTATGTACTGATGACTTTTTTGGTAACGAAACTGATCTGTGTAAACAGTCGTTTCATTACAGAGACAAAAAATTATACGACAGATCCAAGTAGTATCGAAAAGAAGGTTCTTCGTATAAAGTCCTTATACTTACTTTTATCTTTAGAGTAACAAAGACACTTTACCTATGCGATATTCAAGTCCTACATAATCTTTATTTTTATAATGTAAGTTTATTTGTTAAAATCGGATATTAGTAAACTCGTAAACCCAAAAAAAAAAAAAAAGGACTTGGGCCACCTTTAAATAGTGATAGTTAATTTCTGACGACGACGTTCAGCGAAGTCAGTACAGGCTGAGACACGCTGGGGTATTCTGGCACCGGATGGTCCGAGGGGGCAGGGACCCTAAGAGGTCCGTCCTTGTGACCTCACCCAACGGTAAAGGAAGAGGTTACGTACTTTCACTTCAGTGAGTCAGCACAGGCTGAGAAGCACTGGGGTACCTGACGTGGGAAGGTCCGAGGAGGTGGGTACCCTAAAAGGTCCGTTCTTATGACCTCACCCCACGGTAACGGAAGAGGTGTTAATTTCTGATGACACCTTGTATAAGATTTTTATCTAAGGGGTTAAGTTACCTTTATCAGTCTTCAGGAGAAGTGAAATAAGACTGTTTTCACTACTGTGTGTATAAGAATAAAGTGAAAGTTAAATCGATGCGTAAAATAAAATTTCTGGTTGTTCAGAGAGATCACAAGGAAACCTCTTAGTAATTTATTTGGAGTCCACGTCGATGATTCAGTGGAACGGGTGTAATCTCAAGGGACTCTTCGTAGTCATAGATGTTAAGTCTCATAAACATAAATCTAAAAGGTATACTCCAAGGTAAACTAAAGATACAGAGACTACAGAGTTGGGTTCGTAGATGATACCAGTCAGAGAACTCTAAAAACACCATGGAGTCAAAATCGACAGGGGTAACTAATATTCATGGTAAGTTTGAAGTATCTTCATACGTGTACTTAGAAGGTAATGTACGGGAACCTTTTTGGGACCCTTTTAAGATCACCTTTGGTGACGAAATCGTAGAAGTTAGTTTTGGTAAACTTTATTGTTACACGACTTTCGATACTTTCTTATAATAAAAATGTTTTCCTGAAGATTTGTCTCGTTAATAACCGTTTCCTTTGTCTTTGTATTAAAAATCAAAAATTCTTGATGGATTATGTAAATTTTTTATTTATCTCCTGTTCCAAAAGATCGCCTACCCTCAAATATTTTATAAAGTTGACTGTCCTTTCCAACTTAATCTATTTCTCTATTCACTCCCCTTTCAATTTAAACGGTTCATCCCATCGTAATCGTTGAACTTTGTCCCTGTAATTATTTCTGAAAAATTTCCATTTTCAGTAGTTCTTTACAAACCACTATCCTAGTTTTCTAGCAACGGGCCGTAAGGGGAACCTTGGTAGTCTATGAGTCAATAATTTCGGTCTAGGAGTCTTAAGTAGGATCTGAGAAAGAGTAGGGGATGTAAATATTTAGTAGTTTAATAAAATTCATGGAACTAAGATAGACGGCATAGGGAGTAGGAATTTCTTAAGATAGTAACAGATGTAGTAGTTATAAAAAGAGAATGGAGTAAAAGGAGTGACAGGGAGGAATAAAGAGATTTGAATAATAAAAATTATAAAAAAATTTTAAAATTTATTCGAGTACAGTGAGACTACGAATCGTAAGAAGTCTTCAGTTATAAGATGTTTTCTTCCAAATTAGAGAAACGTGACCACAGGTCGTGTCGACCTGACGTGGGAACGGATTCAGTTAGAGTAGGAAGTAACGAAAACCTTCCGTGAAAGAGTTGTGTGACTGACTCGAATACTACTAAAGGGTTTCTGTAGTACAAAAGCACAGAACCCTTTTTTTTTAACAGAAAGGGAAGAGTAACGGATTGTTTAAGGATGATTGTTTTTACGTCGAGTTGTCCATGAAGGAGAAACTTCGGAGGACTGTGGTGGAGTACGGTTTGAAGAACGAGAGAGGAGACAGTATCGTGTGGAATGGAGTGAGACATTACTGAACACTACACAAGAAGGGGAGTCATCTGAGACTCACGGAGTTTCGTCCTTAATAAAGAGTACGTTGAAAAATACACTTATATGTTACAGACGCTCTCTGGACCACTGAGTCTATCATTTCTTAAGTGGACGTTGTATCCTCTAGTCCCAGACTAGGGACTCAACCCTTCTAGGGGACCTCCTCCCGTACCGTTGGGTGAGGTCATAAGAACGGACTTCTTAGGGGTACCTGTCTCCTCGGACTGTCCGATGTCAGGTACCCCAGCACTACTCAGTCTGTTCTGATTCGTGTCGTGTCTGTGTTACAGACGTTATCAACAGATAATTTATCCTAAAATCTAGACTTCCTCAATTCAGTTACAACAGAGTTCGGGTCAACGGAACTTCGTCTCGGATCTTAACCTAAAGATGTGTTCTCTAACTAATTCTTCGGGAAAATCCTCTTTGGGTCCCCCGTCGTTCCTTTGTCTTGTACTGGTTCTTTCTTCGATTCGTTTCTACACCAAAAGCAAGTCAGGAGTCAAGTCGGAGACGGACCTCCCTCGTAGTCTCATCGGATCCCCATACAGGGTGACTTGGTTTCCCCGGTCCGAAAACCTGGGGACACAATCAGTTACCCACGTGGGACGGTTTCCAATCTTCCGTCACTACCACCTTTCATGTTTAATGGAGAGGTAGAGGTCCAGTTGTCGGTTACAGTCGAGTCCCTCCTGTTAAAGGATATTTCCCTTTATTGACACTCGGACATAACCGGTTACGAGTGACGTCGACTTAACATTCACGTACGTGAATCCTCCTTAAACCATTTTATGGTGGTCGAAGATGTCTGTGGTGTGTGTAGTCGTATAAGAAAGAGTTTTCATCCAATAGATCTCTTTGAAAAGTTAAAGTCTAAACTGAAGAGAGAATAAGGTCACTTAGGTGTCGAGGTGTCAAACTCCCTTAACTGAAGAATTGAGCTGTATAAACCCACAGGAAAAAATATACTGTATACGTATTGATAATTGACACTTTTCGGTGTCGTTCCTGAAATCACTCGACGTCATGTCAATATAACGTCAGGACGACGTCATCAAGAGGGGTCCCTTTAAGGATTTGTTTGACTTGGGTTCATCTCAGGACACTTTTTGACGGAGTGGTAGATCACGATTGATGTGTAATTATATTAACCGTCCGTGTAGTGCAGAGGTCGTCTATGATTTTTTATAAAGAAACCTTGTAAACAAGGAATGTGCACTGTATTTAATGTGAGAAAAATAACCACACCTGTTGGGATACACAATATAGACTGTAACGTAGGAGTAATTGAAGTGGTATGTACCCTCAGTTATTTACCAACGAGTATCTTGCACGATTTCTGGAATATTCCGATTCAGACACACTCCGAAATATTAGGAAGGAACTGTGTACCTTGATTTATTTACCACATAGTAGTATAAGATCCGTAAATAGAGTCCTATCTTCGTAAAACTTCCAAACGTCGGGTACCTTTGTCATAACACTTATTTGTAAATAATCATAAGTACGTTGTAAATACGTGTGGGTGGGTGTGTCTCTGTCTGTTTGTTTTGTTTATCTTTATTAGAAAGAGGGTATAAAGTCATAGAAAAGTCTTAATCGCGTAATATCATTTGTTGGTGACCTCTTCTTTTACCGTTGGGTGAGGTCATAAGAACGGATCTCTTAGAACACCTGTCTTCTCGGACTCCCCGACGACAGGTATCCCAACGTGTCTCAGTCTGTGCTGACGTCGTTGAATCGTACGTACGTACGTAACCTCTTCCTTTACCGTTGGGTGAGGCCATAAGAACGGACCTCTTAGGGTCCCTGTCTCCTCGGTCCATCCGACGGTAGATACTCCAGTGTGTCCAATACTGTTGACTTCGCTGAATCGTCGTCGTCATTTGTTGGTGTAGTTTATAAAAAAATTACTCATTATATCCCACAGTTCCTTGTGACCTCTGTTTTAATTCAGGGTTTTCGTTTTAAATAGAAGATACAAAATTTATCTCTTTAATTTTTGTTCTATCAAGGACGATTATGTGTACGGTCAAAGTCAGTGGTCGTTACGTTTTTACACATATCGTTATTCTTCGACAGTTAGAAAAATTTTAAGTTAAAAGGGTAAAAGACAAATAATATAATCTAAGACTGGTGTGTTAGGCTAATTCTAGTAGTGCACAATTATTCTCTTAGGATGAACGTGTTTCGATTAAACCTCTTCACAAACGTTTTCATGTCACTGTAGTACACCGTGAAATCGTTACCCATATTTTTCCTTGTGTTGTTTACAGTTACCGTCAGTACACACTGATTCCCGTCTCTCCTCACAGATAATTAAGTCCTTTTGGACCGGGGTGAGGTTCCTAAAAATGGTAGGGATCTGATAAAAATTCTGCAAGAGTTTTAACTTAGTGTGTAAATTTTACCTTTTTTGTTGATTGACGTAGGTTAAGTCCATACTTTGATTTCTATTCCTTTAAGTTCGTCGAGAACCGACACACCAAACTCATCTATTTTTACCTTTGACAGGTTTGGGAGACTGACATCTTTTCAGAGTTGTAAACGTAAAACAAAGTAAAATAAGAAGTCCGTTCATATAATTGTGTGTCCCCTAATGATAATATTAAAAGTAATTGTGACTTACGAGATGTTAGGTCAACTTGTGTATTACATAATAACTTTGGAACTAAAGATTAAAAATTGCCAACTCTTTCGTTCACTAATATAGGTCATCTTTTCTTCATTAAATCATTATTCTTGGTTTTAGTCCGGTAAAGATGGATCAACTTTACTCCTCTACCCACTTTACATTGTTATTTTAATCGACCTATTAAGTCTGTTTATTCAAAATTAAATGACTATAACTCTGTTTATGTTATCACCTCATCCGTCTCGAATCTTTTTCCCAATAAATCTATTTAATTCAAAGTCTGTTTACCACTAAACTTTCAAGACCTTGAAAGTGAAATTAGTAAAGTACTTGTGTAATAATTTTGTACAATTTTATCAGGTATAATAGTATAAATTTCTTTACCTTGTATGACTAAAAGGAATTACTCAATCCTAATAAAATACTTGTAAAATTATATAGTTCTTTTAAAATTTTAAACAGGGATCTGACTAGTTTATGGTAACATCGTAAATTTACACTATTTCTTTGTACGACTCTTAACAACTTCATTTATAATCAAAAGAGAAAACGACGTACAGGGGTATAAAAAGACCAGTCGCAAAGAGAGAAAATGTGTGTTCCTCTAAACACTAGGAAACTACAAAAAGTGTCATGGATAGTAACGAAGATTAAAGTCGAAGAGAACAGTCAAAGAAGGGAAGAAGATAGTGTAATAAAAAAAAGAAAGAATAAAAGGAAACATAATGAATTTTCAAGAGTATACAGAAGTGAAACTTAAAAATTTTTGACTAAAACTTTCGTTCGTGGTATATACACTTACGACCATTAAAAAAGAGGACATTGAAGACGTAACGATAAACCATTAAAAACAGTTACAAGTACGAGTCATCGGAATAAAAGTTTAATAAAGACCAAAAAATAATAAATTCTGTCAATTCCCACGGTTTGTGGACTGTCTGAGACAGATGTCACTGATTAAAGAATAAAAAATATTATGACATTTACACACGAAAGGAAGTTCCCGAAATTTCATACAGGGTTGAAAAAGGGATCTATCAACAAAGGAGAAAACAAAAAAAACTTTTATAATGGTATTATCACCACAAAGTATGGTTTTATATTTTTATGAATACCTTTTAAAGAAAGGAAATTAATATAACGAAGATAGTCTTTTTTCAATAAGAAAAGATTTTCTGATCCCCACCCCGTATTTATTCAGTCTTTATAGAAATGCAATTATGTTTAAATAATGTACAGTCAGTGTAAGAGTTTGGATTTGATGTACATCAAATTTTAGTCCTTCACTAGGTTTCGGTACACTCTTTGAAATTCTTTACGGTTTTATTCTAGTAATGAATCTCCGTCAAAAACAAAATTTCTTTAATACAAAGTAACTAACTACGATCGACTAAATAAGCAACTTGAAAGTCTTACGGAAATTTCTGTCAGAAACGGTAATTTTTTTGATTAATCGTGATACAAGTATATTGACTCTGGTTTTACCGTAAGAATGAATTCTTGACAATTCCATTTGCCGTCGTCATAGTTTGACTTTCTCCAATCCGTGCTAGTCGGTTGTCCTCGAACCCCTTTCTGTATATCTGTTTCACGTCTTCATTTCTTTCCTTTAATAACCTAACCGATAATCGAATTTCGGAACGACTGTCAAATACTAATCAACAGGAGTCGTAAAACTAAAATATTGGAGTCCCGGAAATCTCCGAATCTAAAACCAAACGAATACATCCTGTTAGGTCCCGTGACCTCGGGAGAGTTAGATCACTAGAGGAACAAAAAACTCGTTGTGTTCCATATAACTACCTAACACCATGTAACTATCGAAGACGGTATTTTAGGTTAGGATAATCGAGTAAATTTTCAGGCAATCTTCGATCAAAGACGGATAGACAGACCCGACTGTAGATAGAGACACAGGGTCGGAGTGACTTAGTGAATCGTCATAGTGGGCAGTATGCATGACAGTGAACTAAAGAGAGAGGATTGGGGGTAAGAGAAACGGATTGAAACCAAAGAAGAACGAAATCTTCGACAAAGAGATTCTTTGGAAGGTTTACGGGGAGGGTTTCAAGTCCGGTCTCATGTGTCATAGTGGTCGTAATCCTGAAGTAAAGTATCGGTTGTGTCAGTTAGTTTTAATTCTGGAGAAGACTTTACATGTAGTTACTTTTAAATAAATCTTAATCTAAACCAAAAGAATTTCTTTTTCGGTCCGATTGTAAATATAATGTAAAATAGATACAATAACATTTTGTTACTTTTTTCTTCAATTTCTATGTTAAGATTCGTGTCCCGTCTTCGATTGTAAATAGCCACTTCTAGAACGTTCTTTTCCCTTAGTCTTTTTTTCCTCCTGTCCCTACAGTTCACCTATTTCTGCTCTTTCTATGTACCCTTTATAGTGATTTTTCCATCAAAAATGGTGTAAGACTCATTTACATCACCCTTATGTAAGGTAAACGTTGACTTAGTAAATATACGATTATTCCATAGATGTCGTCACTACACCGATGGTTACCTTAATTAGTATACAAAAGATAAATTAGGTTTCTGTGATACCCTATACGTTTACAATTTTACATTATAATTAACTTCCTTTTATCATACTGGGGTCTTTTCACCAGTTGGTCTTTAATTACAAATATATAGGATTTTGAGGTAACAAACCTTTATTTTATTGATACTCCCTTTTCCGTCTCTGAACTAAGATGGTGTACAAATACTTAATTTTAGACTCTAAGAGACTTCTTTATGGGACTTTTTATGTTATCACAGTTTTCATGTATTCTTTCAGTCTCAAATATTTTTTCTTCTCCCTTACACCTGACACTAAAGAATGACTACTACATGCCTTATAGATTTACTCCGACTGCACATAGAATGTAGGCTGTCTTTATTTATTGTACTTATTTCTTACTTTTAGAAGTCCCTTTTCCTCGGTGAGCACTGATATATCCGTATTAGACTTTTTACCTGTTAATTATCTGTGTAAATAACTCTTTAGAGAGGTCAATAAAAATTCGAAACCTAAACCTAGTCATTCCGATAAATTACCCTATAGATATATAAACAAAAACGGATAAATACAAACACATATCTATCCACTACTATCTTTTACTATCTATAAATCATAAAAATATAAAGGTATGTATGTATGTGTGTACGTATATGAAAGTGTCCCTTAAAGATAATCTACAATAGATTTAGAGAGTTTTGAGTTTCTCTAGGTTTTAGATGAGTATTTCAGTAATAAGTCTATTTACATACAGACGTGGCACTTGAGTTAAGGTCTTGTGGACAGAGGAAACTGCAGGCGTTGAGTGATCATCGGCAGTCACATAGAGATTAAGGAACCAGATATCCGGAGAACAGTTACATGATTTCATCATTCTTCGTGATAGTGAGTTTCGAGTAGATAGGTGTCATTAGAAGATCCTCAACAAAGATTTAGAAAGAAGATTCAACAAGTAGATGTACTTGGTGAATAGTCGGGAGACTTCCGTCTTTGTTACTAGTTCTCAAATAACATACGGATGGCTAGATTCCTGTCAAAACTTGAGTATTGTTCACTGAGTATTTATAAATGAGTGTCTACGTCGAACTTTAAGGAGGAATTCTTAGAGAGTCGGTACAGGCTGAGAAACTCTGGAGTACCTGATATATCAGGTACCTTAAGAAGTCCGGTCTTATGACCTCACCCATCGGAAAGGGAAAAGGTCTCCGAGAAGGGTTGGGTCCTGAACTTGGGTCCAGAGAGCATAACCTCTGTCTAAGAAATGGTCGACTCGGTAGTCACATCGGGGGTTTTCTTAGATCGGGTCCATTATTTTGTTATAATTCTACTATTTTAAGTCGATACTGAAAATTACTACTTCAATCAGTATAATAAAAGTCTTAAAATACAGTTTATACTTTGGTTATTTTAGACTCGTAGTGCCGTCCTTATGATCCCCAACCTCCCTTTCCTTCCGTCCCGTCACAAACCCCTACCCTTTCTCCTTTGACGTATTATTAGGTAAAAAATCTCAGATTTAACTTGACATAGAAAGACTGTCGATAAATCCTTTAAGGTTCTAAAAGTACCAAGGGGATTCATACCCCAGACCGTTATTTTTTTATTAGACCGTAAATAGAACACCTTAAGTCCGTCGACGACTTCGGGTTTATTTGGATTAAAGGTACTAAGAGCACTAAAATTATCGGTAAACGTCACACCTTTGACACACAAACGATAATTTAATCTTGATATTTATAGTATATTAGACATATGATCTTTATACTTATTAAGACTTTACTAGTACACTGAAGTTAACAGTGTTGACACTGAAGTTAACACTGTTTATTTTAGTTCCGATACTTAAGAGTGACATAACTTCGTAGTTAGTAAAGTCTCCGAAATCCAGTTTCTCTCGTTTCCGTAAAGGTACGTGGGAAGAAAGTCTCGATTAAATGTACGTAAAAATTACATTCCATCTTTTATATTCTTACACTGTTTCACATTGAAAGTAATTTTCGAAATCCAATTCGAAGATAGATGTAGATTACAAAATTTAATAACCTCTCTCTGTACCAGGACTTCACTTTTGTATCCCGTTTTTAGTATTCTAAGACGAAGTACATTTTAAGGTCTTGAAGGAACTATAAGTTATCATATATTTTGAACTGGTGGTTTAAGGAATGTGTATTACGTTTACGACTTAAAGATACAGTCGTTCATAGTACGGGTCGCTCCTTAGTCATAAAAAAAATATCCTCACAAACATTATAAAAACTTCCTTTTCGTTTCCTACCCGTGTCATTCTTGGGGACGAGGATAGGTGTCTACAACCCTGAGTACGTCTTAAAATACACCAAATCTTTTGGGTATACATCTTTGTACTCAGTGACTACAACTCCTAGTAGTTCGTTTCTCTTGAAGTCGAGAGGAGTATATTCCTCAATATAGGGATCCAGAGAGGAGTGGTACACTCCTCCTGTGTCGTCAGACGTCGGACCTTCTCTCGGATGTAGTTGGTGGTTTAGACAGTCACAGTCCCGGAGTCCTGAAGGTCTGGAGTTTGAGGCTCTTTATTTAAAGACAATAAATATTCAATCGGTCAGACGCCATAAAACAATATCGTCGGACTTGTCTGTTCTGTCGAAGACTGATGTTTACTCACCGAAAAGGTGTGCTTCGTTAAGAGGTCAAGAAAACCCTGTGGTTTATCTACAGGATCTCAAATTAAATGAAGACCGTGATAGACCTCAATCGTGTCTGGGGGTGTCCAATTCCCCGAGGTAGGTGTGTTGACGAGGGTGAAGTCTACGGTTAGTGTTCAGGGTTCACCACCGGACTTACAGTTTAGAAGATATTTAGTGCCGAAGGGTGGTGGGGGAGAAAACAAGTTATTAAACGATCTTACTGAGTGTCTTCAGTCCTTTCACGAAATGAATGATGAAAGTAGTGGTATAAACTCAGTTAATGTCGTAGAAAATTCTTCTACCTCTTCATTCGACTTTAGGAACTGTGTATTATTTAGCTGAGGTCTAGACGTTTTCATTTGTATCAACCTTACATTTACCAACTTCCGGGTACTCCAAAAAACTGTTGTTTACGGATAAAGGATGTTAAAAGATCCTACCGATGATTTCTTCATTTACCAGGGGAAGGAGGAATTAAGACGAGTCCTTAAAATAATTATTATTAGTAGAGATGTGATACCTAAAAAGGTCATCAGTACATACCTACACTCTCAACCTGACACTTCTTCCAACTCACGGTTTCTTAACTACGAAAACTTGACACCACGACCTCTTCTGAGAACTCTCAGGGAACCTGACGTTCCTCTAGGTTGGTCAGGTAAGACTTCCTCTAGTCGGGACCCTAAAGAAACCTTCCTTACTACGGTTTCGACTTTGAGGTCATGAAACCGGTGGAGTACGTTTCTCACCTGAGTAACCTTTTCTTTAACTACGACCCTCCCTAACCCCCGTCCTCTTCTTCCCCTACTGTCTCCTACTCTGCCGACCTACCGTAGTGACTGAGTTACCTGCGCTCAGACTCACTTGAGGCCCTCAACCACTACCTGTCCCTCCGGACCGCACGACGTTAAGTCCCCCAGCGTTTCTCAGCCTCTACTGACTCACTGACTTGACTTGACTTGATGTGATACCTACAATCTCGACCTGACACTTCGTTCGACTCGTGACTTCTTAACTAAGAAAACTTGACACCACAACCTCTTCTGAGAACTCTCAAGGAACCTGTTACTCCTCTAGGTTGGTCAGGTAGGATTTCCTTTAGGTAGAACTTATAAGTAACCTTCCTGACTACGATTTTCCACTTTGAGGTTATAAAACCGGTGGACTACATTTCTTGACTTAGGAACCTTTTCTGGGACTACGACCGTTTTTAACTTCCGTCCTCCTCTTCCCCTGTTGTATCTTACTCTACCAAGCTACCGTAGTGGATGAACTACCTGTACTCAAACTCATTCGAGACCCCTAACCACTACCTGTCCCTCCTGACCGTATGACTTCATTCACCCCAGTGTTTCTCAACCTGTACTGACTCACTGACTTGACTTGATGTGAGAGTTGAAATGATTAGAGTTTAAGATTAGGGTTTCTCAAACTATATCTACCTTCCCAATCTCAAAATATGATGTTCTATGTAGGTCAATACTTTAATTCAATTATTGTTGTCAAGAAGCAATAGGAAGAAGACTTGACTTTGTCGTGTATCTTAAAAAAAAAAAAATAGTCTGGTATTCGAAAATCGTCTCTTCCGTTACCGTGGGGTGAGGTCATGAGAACGGACCTTTTAGGGTACCTGCCTCCTCGGACCATCCGACGTCAGGTACTCCATCGATTCTCAGTCTGTGCTGACTCTCTGAAGTGAAAGTGAAAAGTGGAAGTACGTAACCTCTTCCTTTACCGTTGGGTGAGGTAACAAGAACGGACCTCTTAGGGTCCCTGTCTCCTCGGACCATGCTCCGGCAGATACTCCAGCGTGTCTCAGTCTGAGCTGACTTCACTGAATCGTCGTCGTCGTATTCGAAGATCTCCCTCTCTTTTATTCATTTAGGTTGAGTCTCTTACTAGTCCCTGGGACTGTATTAGATTGAAAGTTTTACTTCTTTATGTTTTTCTATAATTCATAGTACGGGTTCCAGTGTCACGATCAATCATTATATTGTTCTAGATCTTCCGTTAGAAGGACTTTACTTTCGGGGAGAGGGTTTTGTTTAGTAGATTTCGATAATATAGATGTCAAGTTACTAGTTAAAGGGTCAACTTTAGGACGTTTTATATGTATACGTATTCTTTAATTAGTTTACTAAAAGAATGGAACGGTCACGTGTATTTCGATACTTCCTGTTCCAGTCTCAAGAGAATTGGTTTCCGATTTCGTATCATTAAAAGACGGACGATTATAAATAGAGAGTAGAGTATTGAGTATATTCTTATATAATTTCGGTACTAAGTAGGTCAAAAGGTCTAAAGGATTTTTAATCAAAGACATGTTGTAAGGTATATAGAAATAAATTAAGCGATAGTTGAATGAAATGTCACCATTGAAACTTTCATTGAACAGTGGAAGGAGCAAGTTTGTGTCGGTTGACTCGCGTAAGTCTAATACTTTTTGTACTGATCCTCTGGTGAGGACGTTGTCCGACACAAATCACTTCACTCAGATTTTTGATTATGTCCGTACTTTGACTCGTCCTGAGACACCCCGAGGACCCGTATCTTCGGAAAGTTTGTCATCGATTAGTCCCTTTCCCCCCACCTATGTCTCTGTTCCCTCCCCGTCGGTACCCGTCCCAGGACCGAGGTAGAGTTCCCCATTGTGTAGTGTTATGGAAACTCGAGAAATGTCTTGATACACGAATCAGCGAGTCAGGACAGACTGAGAAACGTTGGGGTACCTGACATCGGACGGTCCGAGGAGACAGGTACCCTAAGAGGTTCGTTCTTATAGCCTCACCCAATGGTAAAGGAAGAGGTCCTCTAGAAAGGTTGGGTCCCTAGCTTGGACACAGAGACCGTAGAGGACGTAACCGTCCGTCTAAGAAGTGATGACGTGGAAGTGGGGTTTGAGACAGAGACTCTAAGTTAATCCGTGACCACGTGTTTCCGACTCAAAAGTCGTAGTCTGTAAGGAACCTCTATGACACCCAAGTCAAGGTGTGGTGACGTTATTTCGTTCAGTGTACTTCGACAACGAAAGGGTCGTGTCTTGTTTTCAACACAAATACGATGTGACATCAGATAATTCACACGTTATCGTAATACATATTTTGTCTTATATGGAATTAAATTTTATAAAGTAACGATTTTTAATCATTGGTAGTTGACCCAGAAGTCACTCATCATAATCATTGTAGTTTCTAGTACCTAGTGGTATTGTTTATACTGTAAAATTTTCAAACTTTATAACACTCTTAATAGTTTTACACTGTGTCTGTCCTTCCTCTTTTACGACAATCTTTTGACCGTGGCTTTCTGAGCGAGTTGTGTCTCAGTGGTGTCTGGAAGTTAAACAAATTTTTTTATTATTCACGTCATAGACTTTTTACGGTATTTCGTTTAGTGTTGGTTTACGCGATACCGACACATATCTATTCTGTGTGAGTATGGGTGCATGTAAACAAACTTAGAAATGGGTATAAATTTCCAGATAAAATTTACTCTTGATAGAGGACTTGAGAAAGGGTCGTTGTGTTGGTGTCACTAAAGAAGGAGGACCCTGTAAAATGTCACAAGTCAAATTCTTGATGTACAAGTCGCAAATCGTGTGGGGCGGAAATCGAGTCCCGTTGAGGTCACGCGTGAATCAAGATGGTGAAAAAGGGTAGAAGTGTGACCGGGAAAACAAGAGGTATAAATCCACCCTTCTTCTCTCTTTACAAAAGGTAGTGTACAGAATCAACTCTCTTTGACCTTAAGAGTTTTTCCCAAGAGGATTTTACGATTTCCTTAATCGTTTTAACTTTTTTGTTCTTGTTACTGTATCGTTGTTTTAGTGTCTTTGGCAGAATAAATACCGCGTGTAAAAAAGTGGCAGTGTCTTTAAACCAGATTGGTGTCTGCCCAAACCGACCGAATTAATATGTCCGGGAATCAAAAACAGAAGTAGTTGAGACCGGGTCTACGGTATTCAGATGAGACTTCTTATAAGTGCGACGTCGGAAGCACGACCAGTAAAGAGACCCAGGACCCGGTAGAGGTACGAAGGAGACTACAAGTCTGACAAGAAAGTAGACCTGTTAATGGGGTCCAATTAATGGGGACCCAATATTTTTTTTTTTTTTTGTCCAAGACTGAAAGACACGGAACACCTTTTCGGTACGGAGACCGTTGAGGGAGGGGTGGAAGGAGGGGTTTAAACTTCTATGAGTGAATCGTCTAAGATCCTTTTGGTTCGGAAATGTGTTTCTTATAACGTCCGAGAGAGGTTCATAAGTGTCTGAGTACTTCGAGTACAAGTCTTGGGTACAAAAACTCAGATCACTGGACTACTGGAGTCCGTCCCTCGGGGTGAAACGTTTTCGGAGAGAGGAATACATTAAGAGACGGTCTAAGAGGGGGGTTTTGGGGACAAAAAGTGGGTCGTGGTTGTTACCTTCTAAAGAATCCTTTGGGTAGGGGTAGTCCTGAGATTAACTCAATGAAGGACCTTTCCTATGAGAATTAAAAGACAATTAAACATTCGTCTCTTCTATCCATGGATCGGGAAGAATCTTCTCCGACTATTAAGAAGGTGGAAAGAGTCAAAGAGGTTCTTTGAAACGTTTTTAGATGTGTAATGTAAATCCGTCACAATTTTACGTGAATGTTTTTTTATGTGTAATCCTTCTCTTCTAGTAGGATGATACGAAAGATAATAAAAAATTAGTAATTAATTTAACTCTATAATTGAAAGAAGTAACGATATATAGGGAAAAGAGAAAGGAGGTAAACTTCTGTCGTCACCGGAGACACTAAGTGACGAAGTCCCCTCCGTGTGGTTCTCCATCGAACTTTCGGAAAAAATAAAACCTTTAAAGATTTCGGTTTTGGGTTACATCTTGTATCCCTTAAGTGTTTGTATTTGTATGATAGAAACTTCTTGTATTTCCCTTCTACTAAGTGGGGTCTGATTTCTATATAAAATACGTCTCCGTCTCACTGTTGTGGACGTTAAGAAGTCTTGTGTGTCCAGGGACTTCCGTAGGTCGTTTTGGAGTAGGTAGGTTTCTCGCAACGGACACTCCACCCACAGTGTCGACCCGTGTCCGTCGGTACTTCTTCGAGGAGTGTAGGGGTTGGTACCGTTCCTTCGGTGTCTGGTAGTGTCCTAGACTCCTACGGTACGTCTCGCCCGGGACTGGACTTAGGGAGTAAATGAATGTGCCCGTGGCACCAGGTGGTTTTGAATCGCAGATGTTCATGGGTAGTACACGTTCATAATGTAGATGTTCTTGACACCCACCGACTGAGACCTCTTCCTGTCCTTTCGGAGGTTTCATTGACTGTAGGTTAAAAAGTGTGATTTAATTCAATGAAAAACCTATTAATTTTTTCAACAGAATAAAAAACATGTCAACTCAAACACCTCACCCTAAAGATGAAAAATCAAATAAGGACGTGGGACAAAACGGTCAATGAACATACTGTGAACTTCTATTTCTAGTCAGAATTTGAGGACATAGTGATCTTAAACAGTCTCCCGGAACCTACTGAGTCACAATTACTTAAGACAAACTACTAGTAATAGGTTAATATTTTAGAAACTTGATCTTCGTAATCTGCCAGAAAATAAGGTTAGAGAAATAAAGTATCTGTTCCTTTGATTTCGAGTCCCCCTATGTAAAAGGTCCAGTGTGTCTTCAGAAGTGTCAACACAAAGGGAAAGTTTGAAATAGGAGATTTTCAACTCCCATTATTTAACCGTCCATAGGAAAACTTCTGACCCAGAGTCCTTGACTTTGTTGTCTCTGTGAATTATCTAGTACGTGTAAAGCGAACAAGAGAGTTTAGGGTAGAATCACAAGTTTGAGGAAAACTCTTGAGTTTCCTGTAACCAGGTCTGACAGAAGACATGAAAGACGAGGATATTCCTACAAGGGAGGGAGACCTGGTGATCGCGTACTCGGTACCACCCACTGATAGAAATTCAGAAGAGATGATAGAAGTCTTCTCATAGTTCGTAGTAAAGACAGTCTCTCATAGGGTGAGTTTCTACAAGAATCCCCTGTCACTTTGATCTTCTGACTCTTTCCAGAACGTGGAATTCCCTCTTCTACACCGAAACGGTCTACCACGATTTATTTTCGGACTTCACAATGTGTTGAGGAAACTTTCTCTAGTTCACGTACGTGAGTCGGACAAAAATTGATCGTAGTGTAACTTGAGTCTTACGAACGAGGAATGAACGACGACAGAATTGCAAAAGAAAAGAATTCCGACACCACTGAAGTAAACTTGGACTAGAATACATATAGACTTGATAGACTCCTCCATGTTCTGATTTTACGATACTTAGACCCCGAGATAAAAGGAGACAAAAGTGAAGAGAGAAGAGAACCCGAATAGGTATTAGGTATTATATTCTTTAAAGTAGGTTTAGTATGTCAGAAGTTCTCAGGAAGAGGGGAAATCCTCTCCCACCCTACTTAACTCTCTCTTCGTACCTTTGTATATGTAATGGTGTACTTTTATCTATCGATCACCCCTCGACAATATACTATATCCCTCGAGTTCGGACCACGAGCCACTGTTGGATCTCCCCACCCTATCCTCGTTACCAACGCTCCTTCCCAGTTCTCCCTCCCCTATATATCTATGAATACCCACTAAGCACGACAACGTGTCATCTTTAGTCGTGTTGTAACATTTCGTTAATAGGAGGTTAGTTTCCACTTATAAAATTTTTGACCTCTTTTTATCAGAAGGAAGGGAAATTATAGAGGTATATAGTTCTCGGATCGGGTCCCCTTCGCCCGTTATCTCCACTTATCCGTCTCGTGTCTCCCAAAAATCCCGTCATTTCTATGACAAACTATAATATTACATTTAGAGACAGTAATGTAGTAAAAATTTTGAGTGTCTTACATGTTTGGTTCTCGGTTAGAATTCTAGTTGATATTTGAACCCACTAAAACTATATAGTTACATCCGAGTAGGAACCATTTTATTTATTTATCGTAAGACCACTCACTATGACTCTCACCCCTTCCGATACGTACACATCCCCATCCCCAATATCCTCTCTAGAGACATGGAAGGGGAGTTAAAGTATATTTGGATTTTAACGATTTTTTTATTTCGGAAAATCTTTTATTAAAAAAATTAATTTTTTTTTTTTTTTGTGTACTCGAGGTTACTCTCGTGTAATGTTACCCTTTCAGTCGTAGAGAAATGATAAGGAATCTGATAACTGAGATCGAGGTTCAGAAATCCGGCCTAAATCCAGAGTTGAAGGATGGGGTGTCAGAACGAGTGACGTCGACGACGGGCAAGATAAATGGGTTTACTTCTATCTCCAACAGGACGTAAAGGGTCTCGTGGTGATTGGATTCCTGTCACCCAGATAAAAATCATTTCTATGTCCCCATTAATACGCTCTATTACCGTGTTCTGGTTTATTTTTTGCTGAAATTTTATTTACAAATCTGTAAAAAGAAAGATTCGAAGTGTCAATCGTGGTGGTGACCCTTAAAGAGTAACTAGTGAACAGAAAGAACCAGAATCAGATCATTTTACAGAACCCAAGGTAATAGAAGAAGACAGGGTTATGGACAGAGGAGAGACAATGGGTGAAGGTCTGGGGATGTTGGATAGTAGGGAAGGTCCACGGTATGATCTGAGGGGTTGAAGGAGAATGAATTAGTACTTAGTATTAGATAGAGTGTAAATAAAATAAGAGATAAGTTCTGTTTCACGATTCCAAATAAAAATATATTGTTTTTCAGGACATTTTCTTTGAATGATTTGTTGTTCCTCTACCTAATAGTGTAACGACACATTACACCCTCTCGACGCCTTAAGTAAAGGAAAAAAAAATTATTGATCAAAAAGGTACACACTTTTGTGATGGGTAGACTCCCAGAGTCTCTTCGTCTGAGTAGATTCCTCCTAAATTTTCAGTTTGTTGGAAATGAGTACGGACGACGAGGTCGAGTCCTCACTAGTTTGGAAGGACTTGTTAGAGGTGTCACGAAACCAATGTTGACGGAAAGGATTTAGTTCAAGACACAGGTACCCTAAAAGGTCCGTTATCATGACCCCACCTAACGGTAAAGGAAGAGGTCTCCTAGAAGGGTTTGGTCCCTAACTTGGGACCAGAGGGCGTAACATCTGTCTGTGAAATGGTAGACTCGGTGGTCCCTTCAGGGAAGTTCTAAAATAGTTCGTAATAAAACTAACTTGTCAAAGGAAGGAAAATTTTCAAAACTCCATCGAATAGCTTTCAGATGTTAGTCAAGTCAAGTCAGTAAGTCAGCACAGGTTGAGAAACACTGGGGTTCATGACGTCGTGTGGTCCGAAGGGACAGGTAGTGGTAGAGGATCTCGAACGAGTTTAAGTACAGATAGCTCAACCACTACAGTAGGCTGTTAGAGTAGGAGACAACAGGGGAAGAGGAAGACGGAAGTTAGAAAGAGTCGTAGTCCCAGAAAAGATTACTCAGTCGAGAAACGTAGTTCACCGGTTTCATGACCGGACGTTTCATGGCTTCAGATGTTATCTTGAAAATTCTATTCCACGGTTCTCCCACCTACCATTAACCATACTCGGTCCGTTGTGATCGACCGGGATCCTTCGTTCGAGGACTGTATCCCCGTAACGACCTACCCTCCGTCAGTTAGAGATGATTCTTCAACGGAATTTTATATCAAATCACACTAGTTTCCACTACCATAATAGTATAGGTTCCTGTTGAGGTCCCGTAGGATTTATGGACGTCGTTATTTAATTCTTTTATAGGTGTAGTTACTATCCATCGGTTGAGGGTTCGTTGAAATTACGACAAGACTCACTAGTATCTGTTAACGTAAGACTCACAGAAGTGGTGGTGGTAAGAAAAACAACGTTTCCTTTGACAGGAAAGTAAGTCTAAGAGAGAAAATACTTCATTGAATCTCGTAGGATACGTGGACCTTTGGTTTTACCACTACAATAGTAATTAACTGTGAACATAGACGAAGGAATAGAAACGGGTCCAACAACCTCTCTCAGACAGAAGAGTAGGCAGTCATGTTACGGTTCGTGTCTCAATCTAACACAAGAGTAGTTCTCTTAATAGATGATCTGACCTAACACGAGAATCGTTTTACTAGACTAGTGACTCCTCACTAAATTAAACTTGATCAAATATTTCATATACGACTAATCAATGTATTTAATAAAGTTATAAAAAGAAGTGTCTTTTGATTAAATATCAAATAGATTAAAAGATTCTCGGTGTAAGTTGTACTTTCTTTTAAAGTTAATTTTTCTGATTCAGTCAATCACAAACTTTCGTTGACTACTGTTACTTATAAAGAATCTTCCAGAGAAGATTATCTTTTTATTTTTCATTTCCTCCTTCTTCTTAAATGAAAAAGAAAAGTATTTTCGGTCTTTAGTTAAGTCCTAGAAACGGTACTATATAACCCATGGAAAGTAAACGAGTAAGGTGTGGAAACTATAAATAACTCCATGACGATGTTTGTTTCGTATTGTTTCACTAATACTGTTGACCCATCTTGTTGAATGAGAACATTACTACCATTGTTCTGACGAAGAAGGACTGCAGTTTCCTTACTGAGATTACGGGTTCATATTGAAACTTAACTTTGACTGAGACCCGATCAACAAAGTAGTCTCGTCACCCTTTGGTCTCCTACTTCCTTTTTAACAACGAACGTGACTGGAATAACTATATTTCAATTACTTTGAATATTCGTAACTTTGTTATAGGATTATAAAAGTGGAGTGGAGAGTAACACTAAGACTCCCACTTGAAAAACCACCAATAAAAACGGATCCGTTCATCTTTGTTTATACCACGTTTAAATGTTTCGTTGCATAAACACGTCTTTAAGTGTTTCGGGTCACAAATTTCTTGTAATTTCCAGTAGTCTTTCCAGGGTTTTAATATCACTGTATTCGATACAAGAGTTTATTCTCGAAAAGTAACGAAGTCAGATACTTTGTTTTATGATTAAAAATTTGTATGGTTTGTATGAACTATATTTGTTTGTGTACTCGTTTTGATGTACCACATTTTTTGGGTGTTGTCAATATTTGATGTTGAATAGTACGTACGTGAACGTACTTTTGTTGAGTCACAATGACGACATCTGACGAGGTGGGATTAGATATTAACGTAAATCTGTTTCTATAAACTATATACGTAGTTCCGATTCAAGACGAACTTAATTATCAGTCATGGAGTTCGGACCTAACAATGTTGGAGACCTAACAGAAGATCAGAGAGGTGATGTTATCTGAAGTCTGGTGACGGTCTAAGTAGATTGATTTTGAAACTTACCCAGGGGTGACAGATTATTTAATTCTTCAGTAGTGGGACCGTAAACTCCAAGAGGTACTCCTCCGGAATGTTTTATCGACACTTTTCTTCTCTTCGTTTTTCGTTTCCTCTTTTGCTTACTATGTTCGTAGACTTACGTCTCAAGGTTTCTTATCGTTCTTCTCTATTCTTTCGGAAGGAGTCACTAGTTACGTTTCTTTATCTCCTTTTGTTATCTTACCCTTTCTGATCTCTAGAGAAGTTCTTTTAATCTCTATGGTTCCCTTGTAAAGTACGTTTCTACCCGAACTATTTCCTGTCTTTACCATACTGGATTGTCTTCGTCTTCTAAAATTCTTCTCCACCGTTCTTATGTGTCTTCTTGACATGTTTTTTCTAGAAGTTCTGGTTCTTTTAGTGCTACCACACTAGTGTGTGGATCTCGGTCTGTAGGATCTTACACTTCAGTTCACCCGGAATCTTTCGTAGTGATGTTTGTTTCGATCGATTAATATTAACTCGATAAAGTTTAGGACTTTCTACTACGACACTTTCACGAAGTGAGTTATACGGTCGTTTAAACCTTTTAAGTCGGCACCGGTGTCCTGACCTTTTCCAGTCAAAAGTAAGGTTAGGGTTTCTTTCCGTTACGGTTTCTTACGAGTTTGAAGGCGTGTTAACGTGAGTAGACTGTACGATGATTTCATTTCGAGTTTTAAGAGGTTCGGTCCGAAGTCGTTATACACTTGGTACTTGAAGGTCTACAAGTTCGACCAAAATCTTTTCCGTCTCCTTTGTCTCTAGTTTAACGGTTGTAGGTGACCTAGTACCTTTTTCGTTCTCTCAAGACCTTTTTGATAAAGACGAAATAACTGATACAGTTGCGGAAACTGACACACCTAGTGTTATTTGACGTCTTTTAAGACTTTGTCTACCCTTATGGTCTGGTGGACTGGACGGAGAACTCTTTGGATATACGTTCAGTCCTTCGTTGTCAATCTTGACCTGTACCTTGTTGTCTGACCAAGGTTTATCCTTTTCCTCATGCAGTTCCGACATATAACAGTGGGACGAATAAATTGATTATACGTCTCCTGTAGTACTCTTTACGACCCGACTTTCTTCGTGTTCGACCTTAGTTCTAATGGTCCTCTTTATAGTTATTGAAGTCTATACGTATACTGTGGTGGGAGTACCGTCTTTCACTTCTCCTTGATTTTCGGAGAACTACTTTCACTTTCTCCTCTCACTTTTTCAACCGAATTTCGAGTTGTTAGTCTTTTGCTTCTAGTACCGTAGACCAGGGTAGTGAAGTACCGTTTATCTACCCCTTTGTCACCTTTGTCACAGTCTGAAATAAAACCCCCCGAGGTTTTAGTGACGTCTACCGCTAACGTCGGTACTTTAATTTTCTGCGAATGAGGAACCTTCCCTTCAATACTGGTTGGATCTATCGTATAACTTTTCGTCTCTGTAATGAAACGGTTGTTGCCAGGTAGATCAGTTCCGATACCAAAAAGGTCAGCAGTACATACCTACATTCTCAACCTGACACTTCTTTCCACTCGCGACTTCTTAACTACGAAAACTTGACACCACAACCTCTTCTGAGATCTCTCAGGGAACCTGACGTTCCTCTAGGTTTGTCAGGTAAGACTTCCTCTAGTCAGGACCCACAAGTGATCTTTCTGACTACGACTTCGACTTTGAGGTCATGAAACCGGTGAAGTACGCTTCTCGACTGAGTAACCTTTTCTGGGACTACGACCCTCCCTAACCCCCGTCCTCCTTTTCCCACGTTGTCTCCTACTCTACAGACCTACCGTAGTGGTTGAACTACCTGCACTCAAACGAACTTGAGACCCTCTACCACTACCTGTCCCTCCGGACCGTACGACGTTAAGACCCCAGCGTTTCTCAGCCTGTACTGACTCTCTGACTTCACTTGACTTGGCTTGTTATACCATGACTAGATTGTGGGATAGACTGTACACTCGGGAGGTAAGGTTGACGTGCCACAACAAGTGAGAAAGGGTCTATTTGTTACGACTGAGGGAAGAGGTGTTAGAACAAATGCGACAGTAAGAGGTCTACAATCTACAAGTACCTTTTTGTGTCTAGGAACTACTTTGAAAGGATGAGAAAGGAAGGGTGTCACTAAAAGGAGACCTAGAACTCGGTAAGAAAAGTCGGTCTTCTGAGAACCATAAAACCAGGACCACTGAGGACACACCGTCCGACAGGACACGTGACGTCTTCCCAATCATCGTAAACACCGGAGGCAAGATGACCACCGAGATGGTCATTCTCAGTGGGGAAGTCGTTACTGGTCGTTTTCACAGAGGTCTGTAACACTTTATAGGGACTACCCCCGTTTTCAAAGGGATCAACAGGGTCAAGTAATAACGGACATAGTAAATACAACCGTAAATTTTTATAAAGTATACATACATAGAATGAAGGATTCGATCTGACAAAATCATATTCATAACACAGAATGAAATAAAACTTAAGGAATATCTCGTGACATCAATTATGAGTTATTTATGAATTTTGAATTTACTCACTCACTTTCAGTGAGTCAGCACAGGTTGAGAAACACTCGGGTACCTGATATGTCAGGTGTCTTAAGAGGTCCTGTCTTACGACCTCACCCATCGGAAAAGGAAAGGTCCCCTAGAAGGGTTAGGTCCCTGACTTGCGTCCAGAGTACGTGACTTACGTCTAAGAAATAGTTGACTCGGTGTTCCCTTCGGGGTTTGAATTTACGAATCATAGATTTTGAATCTTCCTTACACTTTCTAGTAAACTGGGTTGGAGTAAAAAAAATTGACACCTTTGAGTTTTTGTCCTTCATTTTGATCAACGGGTTTTACTTACACACAACCGTCTTATCGAGAGAAAATGGGTTAGTCCATCATAATTATAACATCATATAAAGAAGAATAACTCAAGTAATACTCTCTGAATCAATTAAAGTGTAGTCGTACTCGTTTGTGATCAGATATTGAAATAATTTCCAAAGAAGACACTGAAACGAAATTATTACACGTATACAAAATAATTATGAGAATATAAAAATATAAATTACTTTTTTCTTTTTGGGACTATATTCTTTCTCGGGAATTGTAGTACAAACTTTCTATTCTCAAATCGTACATATCGGCACATCAGAAGTCCCTCAGTGAATTGAAGTGACACAGAGGTTAGAGTAGAAATTTTGAGAATAAGACGATTTTTGTTTTGTTTGAGGAAATGTCTCCTTTTTGACAAAACAACAACGATGGTATAGGGGTCGTGGACCGTGTTTCTTACTGTAAGTGGTTTATAAAAGACTTACTGACTGTTTGACCTCGATATAATTCCCGAATAAAATTGAATAGGACTTTCATTTTACTCTGGTTTTTTTAGGACCTCTCACACTTCACAATCTGTTTAAGTTCTATAAAAATACGAAATCTTCAGATTCGTTAAGTATGTAAATTTTTATCATTTCATTCTTTAGTTTTAATTTTAAACACTCTACAACGTTTCGTCACGTGAAACCCCTTTTATAGTCGTAATTTACGGACTTAATCTTTTCTTTTTACAAGGAAATAATTATTTGAGTCGAAGGTAGAATTCTTAGGTCTTTTTATTATTCATTTTAGGTTTCATTCTTTCCTTTATTATTACTAGTCTCGTATTTAGTTATTTTAAATTTTTACCTTTTAGTTCACTCTTTATGATCACTTTAGTTTTCAACCAAGAATTTTTCTGTGAGGTGTGGTATACAATAGTTTCTTTTTGTTTAATTTTCTTAATCGATGGTGATTTCGCGGGGTCATGAAACCTGTGGAGTACCCTTCTCAACTGAGTAACCTTTTTTGAGACTACGACCCTCCCTAACCCCCGTCCTCCTCTTCCCTGCTGGGTCCTACTCTACCGACCTACCGTAGTGCCTGAGTCTGCACTCAGACTCACTTGAGGCCCTCTACCACTACCTGTCCCTCCGGACCGCACGACGCTAAGTACCCCAGCGTTTCTCAACCTGTGCTGACTCGTTGACTTGACTTGACTTGACTTGACTTTCGTTCTCTCGAGGTCTTTTTGTAGATAAAGACGAAATAACTGATACGGTTTCGGAAACTGACACACCTAGTGTTATTTGACGTCTTTTAAGACTTTGTCTACCCTTATGGTCTGGTGGACTGGACGGAGAACTCTTTGGATATACGTTCAGTTCTTCGTTGTCAATCTTGACCTGTACCTTGTTGTCTGACCAAGGTTTATCCTTTTCCTCATGCAGTTCCGACATATGACAGTGGGACGAATAAATTGATTATACGTCTCCTGTAGTACTCTTTAAGACCCGACCATCTTCGTGTTCGACCTTAGTTCTAACGGTCCTCTTTATGGTTATTGGAGTCTATACGTCTACTGTGGTGGGAGTACCGTCTTTCACTTCTCCTTAATTTTTCGGAGAACTACTTTCACTTTCTCCTCTCACTTTTTCAACCGAATTTCGAGTTGTAAGTCTTTTGCTTCTAGTACCGTAGACCAGGGTAGTGAAGTACCGTTTATCTACCCCTTTGTCACCTTTGTCACAGTCTGAAATAAAACCCCCCAAGGTTTTAGTGACGTCTACCGCTAACGTCGGTATTTTAATTTTCTGCGAATGAGGAACCTTCCTTTCAATACTGATTGGGTCTATTGTATAACTTTTCGTCTCTGTAATGAAACGGTTGTTGCCAGGTAGATCAGTTCCGATACCAAAAAGGTCACCAGTACATACCTACACTCTCAACCTGACACTTCTTCCGACTCGCGACTTCTTAACTACGAAAACTTGACACCACAACCTCTTCTGAGAACTCTCAGGGAACCTGACGTTCCTCTAGGTTGGTCAGGTAGGATTTCCTCTAGACAGGACCCACAAGTAACCTTCCTGACTACGACTTCGACTTTGAGGTTATGAAACCGTTGGAGTACACTTCGCAACTGAGTAACCTTTTCTGGGACTACGACCCTCCCTAACCCCCGTCCTCCTCTTCCCCTACTGTCTCCTACTCTACCGACCTACCGTAGTGACTGAGTTACCTATACTCAAACCCACTTGAGGTCCTCTACCACTAACTGTCCCTCCGGACCGCACGACACTAAGTGTCCCAGCGTTTCTCAGTCTGTGCTGACTCGCTGACTTGACTTGACTGTGTGGTTACCGGTTTTAAGTCTTTGACTGTTGTAATTTACGACAACCCCTATACCTTGTTATCTTTAAGAATAAGTCACGACCACCTTTACTTTTTACCATGTCGGTGAAACCTTCAAACTGTCAAAAAATGTTATGATGTATATGAGAGTGGGATCAATGTCTTTACCATGAACCACGTATGAGTTTCCTCGACTCATAAATACAGGTGTGTTTTTGACGTGGTCCCATAAATATCGTCGAAATAAGTATTAACGGTTTTAAACCTTTGTTAGTTCTACAGGAAGTTATCAACTTACCTATTTAAAACAATATAGGTCTGTTACCTTATAATAAGTTGTGATTTTTCCTTATTCGAATAGTTAGTAATTTTCTGTACCTCCTTAGAATTACGTAAAATGATTCACTTTCGTCCGTTAGACTTTTCCGATGTATGACATACTTAGGTTTTTTTCCGTTTTGATATTCCTGCTATTTTCCTAGTCGTGAACGGTCTCTAATCTACCTTCCTCCTTGTCTACTTCCTGTTTCATAAAAATTCCGTCACTTTTATGATAGATGATGTATTACTATCTATATACAGTAATATGGAAACAGGTTTGGGTGTCTTACACGTTGTAGTTCTAACTTCAGTTGACATAGAAACCCACTAAAACTTCCCAGGTACATGGAAGTAGGAACCATTTTTTACTTGGTAAGACCAATCCTACAACTATTACCCCCTCCGATACGTACATACCCCCGTTGTCATATATTAAAAATTCACAGAATTATACTTGTATACTTATACGGAATTATACTTTGATGAGAGTTTATATTTGTCAGTTTCTAATGGACTGTAACCACTTTTCGGAGATTGTTTTCTTTTTTGACCTCTGTTTCGTCTTTTATCTTTTACATTTATTTGATATGATAGAAACCTCTGTCTTCTCTAGAAACTTTGATTTTTTCCTTTTTTTTAAGTCACTTTTTTTAATTTAATTTAAAAAATTTCGAGTAATTTTTTATCCTACTCTTTATTTTATATAAATTTTATACGGAATTCAAAGTCCTGAGAGAGTCCTTTACGTTCCCCTTTACTACCTTTATTCCTTTCCTCTATGTTTATTCTCATAGTTATGTCTCTTAAGTTGTTTATCAATTCTCGAGGTCCTTTTTTTCTTTTTCGACCTTTTTTACTTTGAGTTTTTATACTAAGTTTTTTTTTATACTAAGTTTTTAAAGAGTCTTGAGTTCATAAACTCAAACTTTAACTTTGGTCGTGACACGACACGAATCAACGAGTCAACACAGACTGAGAAAGGTTGGGGTACCCGACATCGGGTGGTCCGAGGAGACAGGTACCCCTAAGAGGTCCGTTGTTATGACTTCACCCAACGGTACGAGAGGAGGTCCTTTAGAAGAGTTGGGTCCAGAGGACGTAACGTCCGTCTAAGAAATGGTCGACTCGATGGTCCCTTCGGAGTTTTGGTCGTGATCTAGTTTAGTTTTGGGAATCGGTAGTTACCCACGTCCTCTACGGCAAGGGTCGTGGAGACTCCAGCCGGAAGCGTTGAAAAGATCTCTCATTAGTTTGCCCATCTGGATCTAGAGTCATCCGCTCACTGGGACCAAAGGGAAAGATCGACATGTGACCTCCTAATCACGTCGGTCTGTCTTCCTACTGAGACTTTGCTGGACTATTTCGATCTCTTCGATCTTACGTTTGGTCTGGGTATCTTATAAAGTATGGACCTCGATTACATCTGACATAAGAACAGTTTACACAGAGAGAAGTGTTAGGTTGAAAAGAAATATATTTTCTTCTCCCTTTCTCAGAAATAATAATAATAATAGTAATAATATGTGCACTATCCTTCTGTCACGATTTCTAAAACCGTCACCTGATAAAATTAAAAAATTTGTAGTGAGTCAGTGGAATGTCCTGTCGTGTATTTCCCTCGAACTGTGACAACATGTCGGAAGTCAGTGAAGGTGTTTCCTAGTCCCGAGCGAGGGGGCGAAGGGGAAGGACGGTGGTGGGGAGTGGGGACGTAATATCTGTTATGGCACCCTAGAGAGGTCGGATACCGTTTCGAACACCACAGAAGAAGGAAGGAGTGAAGAGATCTAATTCGAAAATGGGACTCCGGGAACAATTTTACGTGCAGACAGTGGATCCTCTAATTGTGTTCTCGGGTAGACAAACCAAGTCTTTCGACCGGTCATCGTCGGACTGTGGATCGAGGACTGTTCTCGAGGACTGTTCGAGACAAGTCCCATAGGACTTGTCTCCGGGATTCAACCAGCACTTGTCTCGACCCAGGGTCCTGGTGGAGTCGATGAGTAAACGACTCCTATTCGGAGTCGAAGGGGTCTAAGTAAAAAAATAGTTTCTGTTTGAGATGGGTGTCTTGACATAAGTTATATTAACACGAATGTCTGGAGATTCTAAGACAGGGTGGAATTTTAAGTCACCGAGATATAAGACTTATCTTATATATGAGACTGTGGAGTCAGTGGTTCTTATTCTAAACTAAAAAAATTTCTTATTTATAACATAAAATTTATAGGTATATTATATAGTCGTATACATTAAAAAAAAATTTTTTACGTTTATTAAGGTCGACCAATTTAAATCTTACAAATAAAATTTTGGTTAAGTTGTTATGAGAGGTCGTGCTAAGGGTCTTGTAAAAGTAAACTAACCCTTAACACATTGAAGATTAAGTAAAATTCGGGAAGAAAGAGGGTTAATACGAGGAGAATCTTCCAGCGTAAACTTTATAACTGACGTTAACATGTCTGAGAGAATAATTTAGTACCTAGAGTCGTCACTATGACGATGGTACACCTACAAAAGACCCAGTGTACCTCTTACACATCACTTCATCTCTTTTATGTAATTATCTAATACTTAACAAAAACACCTAAGGGAAAAGGAAGGTTCTCGCGGACGGTCTCCGAGTGAAGACGGGATATAGTCCTAGTTATGATTGTACAAGAATGAGTAGACTAGAAAGGGAAAGGGAAAATTTTGCAAATTCTATTGTCGTTTTGACAGAAGGGTTTGTGAAGACAATCATATTTGAGATCTTTTCGTGTCTTTTGGTTTGGTTTGACACGTCCAAGGTAATTCAGTTTGTCCAAGTAAAGGATATTTAAGTACTAGTGTGACGAAAGGGAAAGGACTGACCACAAAAACGACATGAGACTTTAAAATAAGTTAGACCTAGGGTTAAAAGTGACCGGAACCCTTTTCTTTCACCTTTGTCATCGTCGTCTCCGACCCTCTTCCCGACGTCTGTCCCGAGGGTCACCTATTACTTCGAGATAAAACCTATGTCTCGGAAGGACGTAGAAGTATGGACCGAAAATGGTGAGACATGTTGTTGGTTGAATATGAAAAAGAATTGTTGAGAAAGAGAGGAAGATGGGGAAATGACCGGGTCGGTGACGATCTTTGACTCTAAATGGGAAAACAGAATTCTCGATGTCGGGAAATATCGATAAATGGTCCGTAACTCAATCGGTAAAGTATATTTAAAATAGTGAATTAGGAATTTGTCAGAATGTTCAGTCCTTACCGGAACTAACAAGATTTTGATCCCTTTAACTCTGACTTCTCAAATTTATTGAACGTATTACAGGTTTCTGTTATGTCTCAACTCCACTCTAGGCACGAATCAAGACAAGGTGACAAATTTTATACGTAAATACATTTTACTTATTATCGGTCCTCCATTATAATCTACTCGTGTTTTCACTATTTCGGTCATGATACCAACCTATTTTTTGATGTAATTGTATTGTAGGTGTACAGATGTCTTTTTTGAATTGATTACTGAAGGTACTAGAGTATAAGTCACTAACATTTACCGTATAACAGTTTGATTCCTTTCGAAAGTCGGTATTCATTGTCGGGTTAAAAATGACCGGTTTTGTGTCGAAAGAGTGTGTCTCGTTGCAGATCTCGGACATCGGTGTGATTTTTTCATTTTACTTTGTACATTTCAATTGAAATTATTATATAATATAAAGTGGGTTATATAGATTGTATAATAGTAAAGTTGTACGTTAGTTGTAATTTTTATATTTACTATATTAAAAGACATAATAAAAAATATGATAGAAACTTTAGGTCGTACGTAAAACACAATTGTCATATAGAGTTAAGTCTGATCGGTGTAAAGTTCACGAGAATCGGTCTACACCAATCACTACTGGTATGACCTGGTTTCCCATTCTCTTTAATGACGACCTCAATCTAAGGATCATCAAGAGTCTCGAAAGAGGAGTATAAATCGTGGAGTCTAAATGTTTTACCGATGGTTTTATGGTCTGTGACGTAGTCATAGGTTTCGTTCTTTTACCTTCTCTGTGGTGATCATTTTAGGAAGGGTCTTATGGAGATAAATGTAGACACTTGATACAGGGTTGTATTGGGAAGTAGTGTTCTCTCCGACCCTTTCACCCTTTTAATTTAAAAAGAAGACTAAAAGTCACCTTCATATTCTTATACCATTCAGAGGATATATATTTACTCAAAGTAAGTTTGTCGTGTAAGTATTCAGGTTAAACAAGTATTTAGGTTCTTTCAATTGGATCCATGGGTTAAAAATGTCTATTGTAGTCTGCACACTTGGTCGAATTGTACTGACCTGTACACTTACGTACAAACGCAGAAACTTTCAGACGTTGAACTTCCAAGTACAGATCCCACAAATGACATTTCCCCAACCTTTATCTTTATATAAATGATTGACCGATCGAGTCTGTATCTATAATAAAAATTTTTTTTGATTCTTCTGACATAAAATTTATTTCTCTATAAGATTCTGAATGTCTTTATACGAGACGAAGTAAAGACGTTCTAAATATATTATAAATTGATTTACTGTTTACCCAGAAGGAAAGTCTTATTATGGATATATCGAGTGAGTGTGGTAAAAGGTTTACTCTCTCTCTACCTTATAGTCCTTACTTCGTAGACCTCTCTTTTCACCAAGAGTCTTTTACTCCCATAACTGGAGCAAAAAGGGGGTGTAGAAAGGTACCTCTCGGAAAATACTTATGTACTTACGTGTATTGACTTGTGGTTTACATTGTGATAAACGAGTTTAAGGAGATCTCGACGACTACAGTTACAAGTAAAATTATGTAGTGTTACATACTTTTACTTTCACTTTCAGTAAGTCAACACAGGCTGAGAAACGCTGGGGTTCCTGATATGTCAGGTACCTTAAGAGATCCGGTCTTATGACCTCACCCATCGGAAAGGGAAGAGGTCCCCTAGAAGGGTTGGGTCCAGAGGACGTAATATTCGTCTAAGAAATGGTCGACTCGGTGTTCCCTTCGGGTTCTTAGTGTTACATGTACGACGAGAATTATCAAATATTAAGAAGGGTCAAAAGAGAAAGGTTTTGTTTTATCGTTATTTATCCAAATTTTATTATTGTAGAATAGTTGTTTTAAAACACCTATGTAATTACTTTTTCTTTTCTAGAAATTGAAGTCTTTTTACTTATTATGTATCGAAACTGTATTAATTGTGACCTTGAACTCATTGTCCTTTACCTTCGTTTAATTAGATTGTAATATAACATCTATCAAACTTAAGGAGACAGAATAACATGTCTATGATTTATAATACCGTTTGGATTGATAACAGAAGATTTCATAAAGACATACAAGAGAGAAGAGTGTTTCTAGGATTTTTATAAGAGTCAATAAAATTTGGTACTATACTGTATCGTATAAGATAAATTACCATATTTTGATTAGATATTATTTGAGTAAGATGTAGTATATTTAATCTATGAGACAAATAAATCAAAATTTATACGTGTATGTACATATACGTCCGAAAGTATATTGATTAGGAGACTTATAAGTTTGTCGGATGATCCAGTAGATTACCCTAACACACTTCATTTCAACGGTACTTGACCTTATATCCCACGTGACGTACTTGACTGTTAATTGTTCCTATTTTAAGGAGTCTACTTTTGTACTTACTCAAATTTGGTAGTCTCTTTAATCCAGTTATTGTATCAGAAATTAATATTAGAGGACTCTAAACGTAAGACTTTTCCTCATCTTTAGGAACCTAAGATATACTCTTTCTCATTAGGGTAATATTAAAGTGATCTGACATCGTTAACTCTACTTGAAACATGTAGTATACTTCCTGTGCACAACTGGAGTGGTGTTGATTCGGGGTCAAAATTCTCTAAGGATACTAACAACGAATTATGTAATTTTTGGTTTATTTTCTTGTTAAACACGTTGGATTATAATGGTGATTATGGTAATTATAGTGAACTTTGGAAGACAAGAACAATTTACAAACTGTCGTACAGTTTACCAACGTATTGGGGACATGTGTATACCTACGAACTGAGGATACTGTGTCCTATTACTATCATGTATGACGTTTAGTCACTCCCTGAGGAATCACTGTATTTGAGTCTCGTATTTAACGGTCACCCAGTATGAAAGGGTAGTAATACCATGATTCATTGATACGTGAGTCCCGATAATTGTGGTGACACCCGAAACTGTATACGGTGGTACGTCTCCGACTAATGGTCGATGTGTTTGTGACACGTCTCTAGATATAATGGTTCCGGTATGTAAGGAACCTCTGGAATTTTACTACGGACACAGTGAACTTTTACTGTATACTAGTGTTACAAGATAAACTCTTGTGACAGTTTCATCGCTAATAAAGTCTTAAATTCCCTCTTTTTTACTCTTATGAAAGTAAGATTAATTAATTTTTCTGACTCCCTTGTATAAATTTTAGATTATTATTGTAACTGGAGTGGAGGTCGTAGAGAGGAACTGAATGTGTATGTTCGTTCTGAAAACCACGACATCTGTACCTACTTTCGAACCTCTTTAAAACTGCTTAGTTTTTAAAATTTAAGTTACAATCTAGGAACATGTACAATCTAGGTACATGTGGAGAGCACGTGGGATAATACACTGAGTTGGGTGGAGAGACGACAGACAAAAGGGGAGGGAAACGAGAAGAGAAACGGGTGGGAAGTCTTTCCCCCCTTTTATTTTTGGAGGATAGAAGAATGTCTCATAAAGTCGATAGAGGTCGGGGACATGGGTTTGAGTCGTTTCGTTGTGGAAAACATATAAGGTTTCAGTACAGTTACTCAGTACGAATAAGAAAGTGAAGGATACTTATAAACGACTTTATTTCCTTTCCATATCACGATACTCAACCACTACCTGTCCCTCCGGACCACACGACGTTAAGTACCCCAGCGGTTCTCAGCCTGTACTGACTCGCTGACTTAACTTGACTTGACTTGACTTGACTATCACGATCTTGTGGTATGGAATCGTCTACAACTGTTCAAATAAAATTAGTCTAAGAAGATAATATTTACCAAGTTTGTAAATTTATTGGATTTTAGATTGACGATCATCAAATGACAACACCAGATTTTACATTCGATTGTTAATACATTGAATTTTTTTATTCCCAATTTTTATTTATTAAACGTTACAGACATTGTACTATATGTTTTTTTAGTTTTAATCTTATTTCGTTGACTAAAAATATATAGATCGATATCGTTTGTTAGATGAGTCAAGAAAAGGATATTTACTCTACAGTTTAACTTTATTAAACAACAACAAGTCAGCGATTCAACAGAGACTGGGGTACCTGAAGTCATATGGTCCGAAGGGACAGGAAGTGACGGGTGGTCTCAAACAAGTATGAGTGCAGGTAACTTAACCACTACGGTAGGTTGTATATTCCTACCTCTAAATGCCTTTGAAGTTTTGGATTTGATACATACTGTAAAAGAGTCAGATATAATTCGAATAATATGTCTTCATCTATTAAAATAATGATCAAATGTTCGGGTTTGAGACTATTTTAGTTTTGTAGTAATCGGTGTACTTCCAAAGTTACTTACAAATAGGGATAACTAAAGATCGAAGGTAGACATTTACGGAACTCGAAGAACTAGGTTCTGTATGGGTGTCAAAAGTATGACGAAATGCTCTTTTTACTTTTATTTATAAGACTATCTTAAAGTGAAAGAGATTAAAGTATGACTCTTAATTTGGTCGGTAAGTCCTTTTTTCAGTAGAACTCAATCCACCATGAATTCTATAGGTGGACGTTTAATCAGTGAAAAGACATTTCCATGTCTTTCATACGTATTATAATAAAATAAATTTTATAATTATATACACCGTTTGTCCTTTTACAACGTTAGTTTTCTCCTATGTTTGTATATACTCAAACTATTAGACGTTGTCTATTTTAGGTAAATTTATATTTTAATAATAAAGATTTTCACCGATGTAGAATCAAAACTTTAATATTTACTCATAATGTACGTAGTCTTCCACTATTTAATAGAACCCTAAAACCTCTAATATTCCTGGTAATAGTTGATAATGAAGTTGGTCTCGAATTTCTAGATGGATTGGACCTCTAATAAGATTATTATTATAACTGTTGAAAAGTTTCTGAAAATCTTTACAGTTTTGTAAACTAACGTAGTTTGAGATTAAACTTGATGTATAAAATTTTCTGATCGTTAGTTTTTTTGTTAATACGTATATTCGTTAAATTATTAGTACTCAGTTTAGAAAGTTCAAAGGAATGTAAGCTAGTAGATGTAAACTTTGAACTTTCTTAAAACGTAAATTAAAAGACTGAATTTTCTTCCATTCGATTTTACACAGATGGTTGATTACTTTACATTATCTTTGTTTTTTGGGTACGTAATTCTTGTCCGTAATTCGTATTAGAGTATTTATTACTTAATTTACACAAGAAATAAGTAATGATTCAAAATCAACTATTTAAATCGTTAATGAGGTGATATCCGTCTATTTATATTAAAATAAATTAAAAAAATTATCAGAGTACTATTAATACGAAAAGAGGTACACCAATAACTCCGAGTCTTTTACATCCGTTGAAAGGGTCGTAAGTACATCGTTTGGTGTCGCCCTTCAGTCCTCTAACTAAGGTTGTTACTATAAGAATCAGTGGGAAGATCTTAGAGAGTGTATTCTAAAACTCTTTGTCTTTGAATTTTATCGACAAACTTTCCATTGTGAAAGACTTATATATACACACTGTTGATCGTCCAGTTCAAGGGTCATTGAAATATAGTGGTTTTCTTTACGTATCATATTAAATACTTAACTATTTGATCTATATACTCTATAGGAACTAAGATGTTGTATACAAAAATTCGGGGTCGTAAAAGACATAAAACAGAACACTAGTTTCTTTGGAGGACAAAGGTCCGTCCCATAAAGAGATCGAAAACTCTTGAATGGGTCATGGTCTCCGTAGACTAAGAACAGAACCCATCGTGTTGTACACCAATGTAAAATTGATTTTAAAAGTGATGATTAATACTCCTTTAATAGAGTTCTTATGAATTAAAAGTAATTTTACGTCGTAGCTTTATTTTTAGTAAAATAAATATTTTTAGGTAAAAGGAGTAGATATTTTACGACTTCCCGTCAATAGTAGTTTAACAATATTTCTAATTCACATTTCTAAATCGTACCACGACCCGGACATTATCCATGAGTTATTTACACATGACAAGGTACTGTTACGATTAATACTCTGTCTTTTCCTCCTACGTCTTCTCGTACCTTTTGTCGACGTTCTATATTTAGATACTTTCTCTTCTTTCTTGTAAAGTTGTCTCGGTACTGGATGAATTAAAAACCATACCGTTATTGATTCACGAAATGCCCTGGATCTTTATCCATTATGAAGGTTCCTTTATTTTGTCAAAGTATAACAGTAACTTTGTATAGGTTTTTACGGTGGAGTCTGAGTACATCAAATTTGATGTTGAGTGCAAAAGAAGGGGGTTTCTAGAGGGTGAATGAGGGAAAAGGGTTTCTCGTACCATGGATGTGGTAAGGTACACGACAATTGTAAATGTCACTTAACTTGTGCGGGGAGAGTGGAGATCTAAGTACAAGTGAAATCTCACACTGGAAAAACCTTTATCCCCTAACGTCTACATTAATCAACTCTACTCCGGTACGTCCTAATCGTACCCGAGGTTTAGGTTACTGAACACAGGAAGTTTTTTCTCTTCTCCTGGGTGTTTACGTGGCCTTTCTTCCGGTACACTTCTGTCTCCGACTCACCTTACTGCGACGATATTCGGTTCTTATAGTTTTTCTCGGTCCTCGGTGGTCTTCGACCTTCTCCGTTCCCTTATAAGAAGGGGTCCCCGAAGTCTCCCTCACAACGGGACGGGTGTGGAGGACTAGACCGTTTCTTATTTAAGGTCAACAAAATTCGATGGTTCAAACACCATAAAACAATACCGTCGGGATCTTTTCCTTATGTGGTGAGGCGTGTGAGTGAGGGTAACCATAGGACGGATTTGCGAGAGAAGAGATAGGGTCACAATTCACAATCAACGGGTCAGGACAGGTTGAGAAACCCTATGGTACCTGACATCGGGTAGTCCGAGGGGGTAGGGACCCTAAAAGGTCCTTTCTTGTGACCTCACCCAACGGTAAAGGAAGAGGTCACGTACTTTCACTTTTCACTTTCACTTCAGTGAGTCAGCACAGGCTGAGAATCGGTAGGGTACCTGACGTTGGGTGGTCCGAGGAGACATGTACCCTAAAAGGTCCGTTCTCATGACCTCACCCCACGGTAACGGAAGAGGTTTACGTGTACACTCGAAGTAGCTTAAGTGACTCTCCGACTTATCTTGTTTTTCCACTGACGACGACGACGACGACGATTCGGCGAAGCCAGTACAGGCTGACACACGTTTGGGTATCTACCGTCAGGTGGTCTCCTTTCGGTTTAAACGAAAGAAACAAATTCTACCCTATAGGTAGAACAGGACGGGAACCTATAATCGTGAGGACCAAGAACCTAGAAGTCTACCTCCGGTTCTAAATGTATTAACCTGGGGACAAGAGTCCGGAAACCTGAGTCTGACTTAATTTGATGACCAAAAGGACCAGAAAGTCGACCGTCTTTCGTATCTGTCATCCCGGAGAACGGGAGATATTAACATACTTTGTAAAGGATGTTGTTTAGAGGAGTAAGTAAGTGTCTATCTATCTATTTGTCTATCTATCTGTCTTATACTATCAAATCAACGATTCAGTACTGACTGAGAACTCTGGGGTTCCTGACATCGGACGGTCCTAGAAGACAGGTACCCTAAAGGGTCCTTTCTTTATGACCTTACCCAACAATAAAGGAAGAGGTCCCCTAGAAGGACTGGGTCCATGACTTGGTCGCAGAGGATTTGACCGTCCGTCTAAGAAATGGTGACTCGGTGACCCTTAAAGACTATCTATCTAGGATAACCAAAGTAAAGAGATCTCTTGTACCTAATTGTGAAACGGAAGAGTCTTCATAGTCGGTTGTAAGGTTCATAGGAACATCTCAAATTATCAGGGTCCAGGGGAACAGAGGTGAGTCTTTAACGGGAACAGATGTTATAGAAGAGAAAAAAAGGATCCGTTAGGGTGAGGGTGAAACTTCCGGTTAGTGGGGTGAGGTCATGAGAATGGACCTTTTAAGGTACCTGTCTCCTCGGACCATCCGACGTCAGGTACCCCAGCGATTCTCAGCCTGTGCTGACTCTCTGAAGTGAAAGTGAAAAGTGAAAGTACGTAACCTCTTCCTTTACCGTTGGGTGAGGTCACAAGAACGGACCTCTTAGGGTCCCTGCCACCTCGGACCACCCGACGGCAGATACTCCAGTGTGTCTCAGCCTGTGTTGACTTCGTTGAATCGTCGTCGTCGTCGTCATCGTGGAGGATGGACACTGTATTAATGAAAGGGTTAATGAGTTCGGGTAAAATTAATAAAGAAGGACACTTCTAAAGATTATGTGGTTATTGTGTGTTAAGTTACGTGTCAGTTTATGACTACTAAATAGTAAAATACATGTATATAATAAAAAGGTGATTTGATATTCAAATTCTCTTCTCAGTCGTTAAAACGTTGTCTAACTAAGGTTTCAGGTAAGAGAGAAACATAGATAGACAAATTTAGACGTAAAGTATATTTCACCATTCACGAAATTACGTCATTTTTGTAAGATCTGTAATATTATGAAAAGGATCCAGTGAACTCATTTGTAATCGAAAAATTTTTAACCCTTCCTATTAAATAACCGACATAAACCGTGTTTATTTTTCAAAGAAATCATTATATATGTTTCAGTATAAAACGATAAACTATCAATACAAATATCTTTTTATTACTCTTTCTCTTTCAATATTTTTTTTAGTTTTCCGGGTCTTCCTTTCAAAGTCTCTTTACTTTATTAAATCTGATTTCTTTCCTTCACTCTACCTACTTTATTTATTCCACTCACAACGTAAACTACTTTTGAACTTGAATTGAAAGACGTCTCTTCTCGGTCCATTACACATTCTTTTTTACGTATTTCTATATTTGAATAATTTGTATTTTGGTTCTTTCTCTGTTTCTAAGAGAAGAAAATTTTGATGAGTTCTCTTATTAATAGACTTGTTCTCGCAAAGGACAACACGGATTTTCGGACCCCTTCCCATTCTTCGGAATAAGACATTTAGGACTTTAGGTGAACTTTCTTTTATATAATTTGTACAAACCAAAAATTTTATTTTGATAGTAGACATTAAAATAAGGACGACGAAAAGGAGTCTCTCACTACTAATGTTAGTTAAGAAATTGGAAAAATTAATGTCCTTTTACCCGTCGAATTAATGTGTAGTACCCCATTTCATGTCACCCTTCGTCGACGGCACCAACCTTGAGTCCACTTTCTCTTTATTTCCGTAACATTTCTTTTTGTGAAGAGTAGATCAGTTTATTTTTTCGATATTCTCTTCCGTTAGTCTGTTCATCTTCCCCTTTTAGAGGTGGATATAAACAAATTAAACTATAAAATTAATTACTTACTTGAAACCCTTTCTGAGTTTTATTGAGTTTTGGATAGTTTAAAACTTATCTTATTACGAAGTGTCTGAAGAATTCTTGTCTCTATTACAGTACAAAGGAACAGATCGGAGTAAGGTGTCGTGTTGGAAGCCTAGGAGACAACGTTGATTTCTTTTAAGTCCACATGTCGTCAGTGTAGGTTGGACTTGGGTGTCTCCTTCGTACCTGCGTAGTGACGTCGGTATTTCTCCGGTATCTTTGTAGTGAGAATTTCGAGTTGGACAACGAATGACCTATCGGGAACTTAGAGACAGTTGGTTCCTTTCTCACCGAAAGTAGGTAAGTATATCTTCATAAATAACGTTTGGGCTGTGTGGTTCGTGTCAAAATTCGTGACTCCTGTGTTTTCACGTGTTCTCTTTCCCGACCTGAAGCCGTCCCTGTGTTTCATAAGTAGACATAGTTGTCCTCCAAGTCGTCTCAAATATGTCTACGTACTTCCGACCAACCAATCCGTACATCGCTATGTCGAGAAGTCGAGCAGAAACTGAAGAGTCACTTCTTCTCCCGTCTAAATAGTCGACTTTCTTCTGTCCCCCTCATGACTTCCAAATCCTCTCTCCTCTCACACTTTATCGAGAGAGAATCTCTCACTTTTTCAGTTACTGATCCTTTACTTCAGGTTGAGGGTCGTCACGGTTCCTGGGTGTCTCCGTACTCAATTAGTGAATCGTACTGACCCAAGCAAGAAGGTCGATGTAAGTCAGTAAGTTCTCGTCCGTGTCTTTCGGTCTCAGTCTAAATTGGTCTTAAAACCAAACGGTCTGTTCATGGTGTTTACCTCTTTCCTTATTTCTCAGGTATATATTCATTTCACAGGAAATTTACCTTTCCTTGTCACGACTATAAATACACATTTAAGTGAATTATTTGTAATTAATTTTAACTAACATAAAGATGATATACAAATAAATAACCGAATATCATTGTAATAAAAACCAACCGTAACCTGTGGAGATTCACATACTCCCTTGAAACAGATATGGTCTTTTTATTTTTTTAATTATGTGGTATGCTCCTTCTTCCCTTCATGTTCTTCTTAATTTTATCGAACTTTTATTTTGTCCTTAAACCCCTGTTTCCTTTTTCGTTTCGACCTGACTCACCGTCCTTCAACCTTTTTGATAACAAAACACCTTTTTAATTCTTTTTAATAAATTCGGGACACACTAAGTCTTCGTGTATACACTCTCTCGTTCCACTGAAGAGTAGTGTCAATGCTACCCCTCCTTTAACCTCGGTCTTCACTTAGACTATTAAATGCTTTTGGAGTCCGTATGGTCACCAGAAGGATGTTTCTTACTTTACTGTCAATACAATTAATATACTCGCAGTATTGTGGGTCCTACTGATAAGAAGGGACCTCGACGTGCCAATTGTAAATACTTTGACAAAAAAACTGGGTGTTTCACTTCCAATAATTTGATCTATAAATCCGGGTGAAAGTCGAGAATGTAAGACTTTGATTCCAAAAGGTCCTTTTTTTGTCTCAATTGATTGGGATTCTGTGATGTGGGTTGGATTTTCACTGTTTGACTTATATTGGATTGAACTCAAGTAACGATGTAGGAATTGACGAGGGACAAGGGTGACCCTATATACAGAATTACCTGTTTCCCGTGAGAGGTCGACATGGGTAGTCGAACAAATTTCGATAATAGTGACTCACTTTACCCTTGTCCTCCGGTAGTGTTAGTCCTCCGTCGAGAAGTACTCTGTCCCGAGGGTATTAGTTCGGTGTCTCCAAACCCCTGTCATACGAGACCGGAATTGGTCAATAAAGACGGAACACGCATATTAGAAGAACGGAACTCACTAATTTACTGATACTTGTGACACAGGATTTTCCAATTAACATACCAGGCCCTCATTTACAACATAATGATCGAGAAACAAATAGAATCTTCCGATTGTGGTGAAGAACTTTTGTATTTCGACGTATAAAAGGTATTGATTAATTGTTTCTTGAACTAATTTTCAATACATGAAGTAGATGATCTAAGTTGTAGACCCACTTCCTAAATTCTTAATTCTATCAAAGGTCCACTTTACTTTGTCTAAGAAATTTCCTTTCTTAGAATATGTCGATGTTATAAATGTTGCGAAAATAGTTCTGTAATTTTGTCTTCGTCTACGAAGAGATATTAAGATTTTATAATCAATGTGTACCATATTACGTAACGTCTTTTGTATTATTATTATTACCTACTATCATTCCGTCTCGTCGAAAGAGGACCTCAACCTATGTCTTGTCTATGGTTCCTAAAAACTTCAATTTGAATTATGTCTACGCTGTTGGCATTTATACGACGTTTCATTTATAGTGTGATCTCTCTCTTCTCTTTCATAGTTAAAAAATTTATTTATAGTTACGACCCCTACTATCACATTGTGTATATGAATGAGAATCATTCATACTTAATAATTATAAATTTCGTAATTAGTACATTGATAAGAATTTTATAAGGGTTACTACATGAATATATACTGAATTTTCAGATGAGATTTAGACAAGACACCCAAGTATACTGCTTTGTACCGCATCGAGACTGACCTAACTCATTCTCACCCGAGGAGTAAGATTCGTGATCTAGGGTCACGAATAATAGGTATGTTGTGTTTAACTTTTTTGTCAAGACACGGTCGGGACACGATTCATCTTCCATATATTTATGTGTTATTTGAAAAAAATGAGACACGGGACCCATTGAGTCCTCTCTTGTACGGTCTCCCGTTCCTCTAGAGAATAGTCTAAGTCATGTCCGTCCTTTGACCCGAAATTCACTTGAACTCTTAGGTTACTCTGTGGTTACCAGAAAAGTGTTTCTTACTTTGCCCTTAAATACCTTTATTAACAGGTCACCTTTTCGTTTACATCTATCCTTATTTGTGTGTTTTCGTACTATTCCTGTAACAAAGTCCATACATAATTATATTCCGTGGTATCCCTGTCCCTGTTTCGTTAATCCATGATGACCTCGACCTATTTCGAAATGGTTCTTCCTTCGCTGTAAGTTTCACATAAATTTTCCTACTCCTTCCCCCCTGTAGGATCCTTTTCGTCTGTCATGGGATTCACTTTCGTGTCGTACTTTCTCGTCCCATAGCAGATGGAGTATTTTGGAAGGTTTCGATATTAAATGGACAGATTTCGTTTCGTTGTTCTCTGTACCTTTTTTCTGAACTGTACGGGTATTGTACAGATTATGTATAGTTTATGAGACGTCTTAGATGTTTCTTAGGTCTTCCACTAAAGTATGCCGAGGTCAGAACTTTTTTTAACACGTTTCGAGTCGAAGACGTACTACTTCAAAACAAGATCTTTGTTTTAAGAAAGACAAAAGTTTTGTATTTATAGAAATAAAACTAAGTTCTTAGTTCTCTACCAATAACATTTTCATAAACGTTTTTGTGTCCTTTAATATTTCCTCTTTTAATTTAGTTGGAGAATCTTTGTTTGTAATGAATGCATAGTCACATACTACAAAATTGTGAAGGTCATATACACACCTACATACACGTACGGTTTCACATCAAGGTTTAAACTTGTTTTTTCATGGTGAACCTCATTGGATTACAACCTTTTCCGTCAGAGGAACACACGTCTGTGACTGGGGTAACCCGGTGTACTCTTACCTGGAACCTATATATACATATTGATTTATTGAAGAGACATGTGGACTTTGATTATGTTGTGACATTTAGTTCACATAAAGTTATTATTTTATTTCACTTTATGTTAAAATTTTTTTCTTACCTGGAACCCGTACCTTGTGAAGAAGTGGTTCTTTACTATTTGGAAATATCGGACATGGTCCTTCTAAGAGAACTCACCTTTATCGAAAGGGATAACATTCGAGTTACATACGAGGAAACAAGACGAATTCGTAATGTAGAATAACATGGGTGGGTTAGGTAATGACGTAGACAGGAGGTGTCCCTTCCCTGTCCGAGAACGTGACCTCGAGTCCATCCATTTGACGGGATACATTTGACGATCCTCTCTTTGCGAACGGAACCCCCTGGCTAGGGGTGGTGATTTCGGTTGAAACAAGACGGAGAAGAGAGACATCCATTTCGTAACGAGGTAAGTCACGAACTGACAGTATCTCTAGTTCTCGTAGTAAAAATTACTGACGGATCATAAAATACTAATAAATAAGTGGGTTAGTGAAAAATATCGACATATTAAATAAAAATTAGACAGGAGTGAAGTTAATTATAGAACTAACATGTTTATGACTTTTATAAGAGGATCCAATAAACCCTTCATCTGATTTCAAAAATGACATATTTAAGGACAGGATTTTATCTCATTCGTCTCCAACTAAGGAGGTTTACTTTAATAGACTAGTCAGTAAAGACGTGAGACTAAAATTTTACATGTGGAGGGTGAAGGAAAAGGGGTATAAATTCTTACGAATAACCGGGAGTTCCGGTTCGTTTGATGGACACTTCAATGCTGGTCTGTTGTCCTCGTATATGATGGTTGTAAAGGTGACTTTGGGACCACCATGTATAAAGATGTTGAGAAGTTAATTAAAAAAAGAAACTTTTACACTTCGGAATTATCAACATGTTTATAAATTTATAATTGGTAATTTAAACAAGTTTACTTTACCTTGGAGAAGATAAGTTTTACCAGAAGTATTTACAGTTCGTAATAGTTAGTGACGAATTAGATTCGAACCCAAAAGGTTCCAGACTCATCGAAAGAATGAAACAAAAAGAAGTTTTTACGTCTTAAAAGTCCCGGTTTGAAACGTAAAAAAATAATTTACTGGACAATAGTCAGTTCCAAGAGGTCTCTTTTTCTTGGTTATCCTCTATATGTATATATAAGGATACATAAATTATTAAGATTGAAGAAGTCTCACCCGAAGGGTCCATCACGATCACCATTTCTTGGGTGGTCGGTTACGTCCTCGGTTTTCTCTGTGTCCATGTTAGGGACCCAGACCTTCTGGGGGACCTTTTCCTTTACCGTTGGGTGCGGTCATAAGAATGGACCTTTTAAGGTGTCTGTCTTCTCGGATACCAGGTACCCCAGTGTCAGTCTATACTGACTTCACTGAATCCTACCTGTCTGCCTTGAAGCAGTAATATCTAGGGTTTAGATGAAGAGGTGTAAGTGAAAACAATAAACAAAATTTCACGAGTTAAAAGTGTAAGGAAAAATTTGTCTCACGTTTAAAAACTAATCGGTTTTATTATTATCAATTATTTATGGTTCACATATGTATAAAAAATTAAGGTTATGACTTTGAAATCTCTTTTGACAAACTATCTAAATTACACAAAAAGAAATGAGAAGACTTAAAATCATAGTCAACTCAGACTGTGTTTATAGGATCGGTCTGAGGGTTAAGAGAGACTACAACTTTGTACAGATAAAGTATTTCTCCGAAACATCTTTTTTGTACCTCAGACAAAATTTAACAACGTTAAAAACATCTGGTTTACAGAGTTTCTTCAAACGATTTTTGTCAAATATGTTAATACTAAAAGGATCAATGGTGTGGGGTTTTGAGTTTTCTTCGTGGGGAAACGGTTAATGGGTATTAATCAAGGTCTTAGGTGTCATTAGAGTTTAGGTTTTAACTTAGTCAGAGTGTGGAGGAGTAGGAATAAGGAAAGGTCACAAGGGTCAGGACACTTTATATAGTGGAGAATGTAAACTGGTTTTGTCTTCTGACCTTTAACAACCTATGACGGAGAGGGAATGGTGGAATGATTTAGTGAGCGGTTATTTCCGACTATTGTGCTAAAGTTCTCAAATTTAGACAAGAGAAAGAGATTAGGGTTCCAATGACAGAATCAAGTACAGAATTAACAAAGAACTGACATAAAATTGTAGTTGTTCACCGGAGGAACGGAGTTTATGAATCCGTAAAAGGAGTAGGGTAGGGGATAGGTAAGGGGTGGGTTCTCGTTTTCTTTAAAAAGTTTTTTAGTTTTTACTTTCCTTGTTTATTCGTTACATCAGTCTAGTACGTTAAGATAAATTTTAAGAACTTAAACAAAAGGTAAAGTGTACCTTAGTTCAGGTTCGAGAAGTCGTATCACTCCTGAGAGAGTATTGAAACGGTGATGTGGTAGAAGTCAGAGTTATGAGTAAATAATAGGTAAACATAAGAACTAGGTGGTAATATCTCTTTGGACGTCTGTTTCAAGTCCTTACTGAGGAAATAGGAAAGTCTAATATTTTATTTAATCACTAGGATAAATATTCGTTTTAAGTTTACACAACAATCATTTCCAAACGGTTAGTTCGGGAAATAGAAATAAATAAAACCAACACGTCCCAGAAATAACGAAGTACCCGAAAAGAGATCAACGTCGTACGTCCTCGATGAGAGATCAACACCACAAGTCGGAAGAGGAACGTCACCGAAGAGAACAACGTCTCACGTCCCAGATCCCACGTTTCCGAGTCATCAACGTCAAGGGTCCGAGTTCTCGTGTTCGAGTTATCGACACCACGTACCCGAATCAACGAGACGTCGTACACTCTAGAAGTGTCTGGTCCCTAGTTTAAGCATAGAGGACGTAACCGTCCACCTAAGAAATGGTGATCCGATGATCCCTCCGTGGTTCAGGAAATAAAATGTTCGTTCTCGACAACAACAAGTCAATGATTCAGTACAGGCTGAGAAACGTTAGGTTACCTGATGTCGTACGGTCCGAAAGGAAAGGAAGTGGTAGAGGACCTCAAACGAGTCTGAGTACAGGTAACTCAGACACTACGGTAGATTGGTAAAGTAGGAGATAGTGAGGGACGACGAGGAGAACGGGAGACAGAAAAGGTCACAGTTCCAGAAAAGGTTACTCAACCGAGAAGTGTAGTCTACCGGTCTCATGACTTCGAAGTCGTAGTCATGAAGTTTACTTGTAAGTCTCAACTAAAGGAAATCCTAACTGACCAAACTAAAGGAACGTCAGGTTCCCTGAGAGTTTCTCAGAAGAGGTCACGGTATTAAGTTTTGCAGTTGAGAAACCGTGAGTTCGCAGAAATAGCAGGTTGCGAGTGTAAGCCTGTGCTGATGACCCTTTTGGTATCGGAATTGATAACTCTGGAAGCAACCGTTTCACTACAGAGATGAAAAATTATACGACAGATCCAAACGGTGTCGAGGAATGACGTTTTAAGACCGTATTTTACTTTTTTCATCACTTTGGGTGATCCGGTAAGTTCATGTTGGATTTAGTTTAGGGAATACTAAGATATCATCTCCACCGCTTATCTAAGTTCCCTAATCTAGACCGTCTTTCTAACAGACTTCTTGACACCTGTGTCCAAGCATTGTAACATGTCCTTCGTCACTGGTTTTGGTAAGGTTTCTTTTTCTTTACGGTCTTCCGTTTCACCAACGGAGCTCCTCGGAAATGTTTATCGATTCTTTTCTTCTCTTTACTTTCGTTCCCTCTTTCCCTTTCTATGGGTAACTACGTCTCAAGGTCTCTTATCGTTCTTCTCTATTCTTCCGGAAGAATTCACTTGTTGCTTTACTTTATCTCCTTTTGTTGTCATACCATTTCTGATCTCTAGAGAAGTTCTTTTGATCTCTTTTCCCAGTAAAGTACGTTCCTACCCGTACTATTTCCTGTCTTTGTCATTCCCGATTGTCTTCGTTTTCTCTAATTCTTCTCCACCGTTCTTATGTGTTTTCTTGATGTGTTTTTTCTAGAATTACTGGACCTATTGGTGGTACCACACCAGTGATCGGATCTCGGTCTGTAGGACCTGACACATCAGTTCATCCGGCACCCTTCGTAATGATATTTATTTCGATCACTTTCACTACCTTAAAGTCGACTCGATAAAGTTTAGGATTTTTTAGTACGATAATTTCACGACATGAGTTATGTAGTCGTTTAAACCTTTTGAGTCGTCACCAGTGGTCAGATCTTTTTCATTTAAAAGTAAGGTTAGGGTTTCTTTCAGTTACGGTTTCTTACAAGGTTGATGGTATGTTAACACGAGTAAAGTGTACGCTCTGTCGGAATTTATTATCTAAAATTTAATAACCAAAAAGTCGGAGAAATGAATCATTTAAAAAGGAATTTGATAAAGTTTTCAGTTTTCACTTCAATAGTAAAGGAGAAGTCAAGTCAAGTCGGAGAGTCAGTACAGGTTGAGACGCTGGGGTACTTAGCGTCGTACGGTCCGGAGGGACAGGGAGTGGTTGAGGGCCTCAAGTGAGTTTGAGTACAGGTATCTCAACCGCTACTGTAGGTCGGTAGAGTAGGAGACAGTAGGGGAAGAGGAGGACGGGGGTTAGGGAGGGTCGTAGTCCCAGAAAAGGTTACTCAGTTGAGAAGTGTACTCCAGCGGTTTCATAACCTCAAAGCCGAAATCGTGGTCAGGAAGGTTACTTGTGGGTCCTGACTAGAGGAAATTCTACCTAACCAACCTAGAGGAACGTCAGGTCCCTGAGAGCTCTCAGAAGGGTTGTGGTATCAAGTTTTCGTAGTCAAGAAACCGTGAGTCGAAAGAAGTATCAGGTTGGGAGTGTAGGTATGTACTGGTGACCTTTTTGGTGTCGGAACTGATCTACCTGGAAACAACCGTTTCATTACAGAGACGAAAAGTTATACGACAGATCCAACTAGTATTGAAAGGAAGGTTACTCATTCGCAGAAAATTAAATACCGACGTCAGTGGTGGACGTCACTAAAACCTCGGGTCTTTTTATTTCAGTCGGTGCCAAAGGTTACAAAGGGTAGATAAACGGTACTTCACTACCCTGACCTACGGTACTAGAATCAAAAGTCTTACCACTCGAAGTCCGGCTGAAAAAGTGAGAGGTGAAAGTGAAATTAGTTCTCCGAGAAATCAAGGAAAAGTGAAAGACGGTATCCCACCACAGTAGACGTATAGACTCCAATAACTATAAAGAGGACCGTTAGAACTAAGGTCGAACACGAAGAAGGTCGGGTCGCAAAGAGTACTACAGGAGACGTATGTTCAATTTATTCGTCTCACTGTTATATGTCGGAACTGCATGAGGAAAAGGATAAAATTGGGTCAGACAACAAGGTACAGGACAAGATTGACAACGAAGGACTGGACGTATGTCTAAAGAGTTCTCCGTCCAGTCCACCAGACCATAAGGGTAGAGAAAGTCTTAAAAGGTGTCAAATAACAATAGGAGTGTCAGTTTCCGAAACCGTATCAGTTATGTCGTCTTTATCTACAAAAGGTCTTGAAAGAACGAAAGAACTACTAGGTCGGCTACAACCGTTAAACTAGAGACAAAGGAGACGGAAAAGATTTTGGTCGAATTTGTAGACCTTCAAGTGTCAAGTACATAACGACTTCGGACTGAACCTCTTAAAACTCGTAATGAAACGATCACACACTCTACTCACGTTGACACGTGAGTATCAAACTCGTAAGAAACCGTAACGGAAAGAAATCCTAACATTACTTTGGACTGGAAAAGGTCAGGACACCGGTGACGACTCAAAAGGTTTAAACGACCGTATAACTCACGTCGTGAAAGTGTCGTAGTAGAAAATTCTGAGCTTTCTCAAGTTGACCTTAAGGTAGTGCAGGTGATCGAAAGAAGTAGTACTACGAAGGATTCCGTATATATATATATATCTCTCTCTCTCTCTCTGACTTTGACAACTGTAAAGTTGTGACAATATCGGTAAACTTTCAAATTATATTAAAGATTCCTTTTAAACACAAATTTAAAAGATCATCAATTAAACAAAACATGAAATATTTTCGTAGTCATGTTCTGTCTTATTTTTTTTTTTTCAGACATGAAGTCCTTTCTATCAAACTCTTCGAGACAAGATCGTATGAAACTTTGAGACGGTTGTACATGGTTTGTGGATCTCAAACTGAAACGTAGATGGGTTAATGGTAATCGTAAACAAAACTAGATGATGATTTGGAGAGGTCCTACCAGAGAAGGTACAAACTCAAAGATTGTGACTATGAGGGAACAGTGGGTCACGGATGGTGTTTATGACAGGTTTTCAGAATAATCCACGATACGTAGTACTCAGGTTAGGACCGGAGGTGTCTGTCGGGTGGAGTCTTCCCGACTAGTGACGACAAGTCCGACAGGGGGTGTCGACGTCTTCTCGAATGGTTTGCACTATTTAGAACAGTCAAGGGTGGTTTCTCTTACCGTAATTTAGGGTTCAGAACGTATGATGACCGTCCCTATTAAACCACTTTACTTAAACATTAAGACGGGACTTTTCGTTGTCAGTAGTAGTGTTCATGATCATAATCCACTAGATAAGAATCTTTCTTTTTCTTTTTCTTTTTTATAAATTCCTAAAAAGTAAGATTTACTGACGACTCAGAATGATATTAAGAGTGAATGGGTGAGTTGATGGATACAGTATGACGGACTCAGGAAAAGACCAAAAGGAGGAGTCTTCAATTTGGAGAGTTGACCTAATTTCTCTTAAAAATAAGTATAATTCAGAAAGATCCCTACAGTGGTTCTACTGTTGTATCCTCGGAGGACTTAAGGGGAGGAAGGTACCTACGTGGTTCATATGTTGATGTGTGTTTAGTTAAAGGATGTCTCTTTAGGTCTTTAATAAATTCACCAAAGATGTGTAGACCATTGACTCTTTTATGGAGACCATGTCACGGAATGTCAACCTTTTCTCGAGGGTGAGGGTCTAAGAGGGACCCCTCGTCTCAAACATGGAGTAAGATCACAATGTTGAAAATTCAGACGGTGGCTTCCTGATCTAGGGTTTAGTGGATCGAGACTTTCGGTCGTCTCAAACGAAGTGTTCTGTTTAACTGAAGGTAGAAGAACGTAAAAATTTTTTAAAATAAATATATAAATAAAAACGGACATGACCTAGACGGAACGAAGCACGCTCGAAAGAGATCAACGTCTCTCGTCCCCAATGAGAACTCACCACGTACCCGTAGAGTAACGATACCGAAGAGAACAACGTCTCGTTCCCGAGATCCCTTACACCTGAAGTCATCAACGTCGTGTACCGAGTCATCAACACCAAGTACCCGGGTCCACGGGACTCCGTACACCCTAGAAGGGTCTGGTCCCTAACTTGGTCACAGGGGACGTAACGATCCACCTAAGAATTGATAACCTAGTCGTCCCTTCGGGGAAAAAAACACAATTTTTCAACAAAACAAAAAAAAAAAATTCATTCAAGGTCTTACAGATCACGTACAAAAACCCCCATTGAAGTACTATCCAACTGATTTATATGGTCCTATAGACCGGGTAAATAACCACTCTACAGTGGACACAACAAAAAGATAGGGTATTTTGATACATAGTACCTTCTACCATTACCTTCTCGATTATGGTAATTGACTTAAGGTTATTTTGTTTAGGTCTATAAATAAGACTAGTATCGTTGGATCCAGGGTATGGGGGTTGATTTGATCTTTCTACCTTACTTATGTTACCACTTAAATTGTAGTCAAAAGTGGTTTGTAGTACCAAGATGTTTAGTCATGATTCTTAACTCACCTCTGTTGACCCACGACCCCCTTCCCCCGTCCTTAGTTTATCACAGACGATGGTAGTTGTTATACTTTCCGTTGGGTACCTTACCCTCTTTTATAAACGTTTGGTGTATAGGTTATTCCCTGATTATAGGTGTGATATGTTCCTTAAGTATGTTTCATTGTCATTTTGTGGTTTACTGTGTTACCCGTTTCATGGTATTATCTGTAAGAAGGTTTCTTCTGTAGGTTCACCGGTTCTCCATGTACTTTTCCACGAGTTATAGTGATTAATAACTCCCTTTACGTTTGGCTTTGGTGTTACTGTATAGTGGAGTGTGTAAAGGTCTAGTGCCATGTCTCGTACATTGTGAAACGGAAGGTGTAATACATCCATACGTCCACAAATACCTATTTATCTACCTACTACCTTATTACTCCAATTAATAGAGATAGAGACCATTTTACGAAAAGTTTTTGGATCCTATTTATCTAAACCGCTTAGTTCAAAGTAGTAATATTAATTAACTGGAGTTGATGATCTCTTTTATCACTTTTACTATATAAAAGGTATACATTCAAAGTCAAGTCAAGTCAGTGAGTCAACACAGACTGAGAAACACTGGGGTACTTAATGTCGTGCGGTCCGGAGTGACAGGTAGTGGTTGAGGGTCTCAAATGAGTTTGTGTACAGGTAACTCAGTCACTACTGTAGGTCGGTAGAGTAGGAGACAGCAGGGGAAGAGGAGGACGGGGATTAGGGAGGGTCCGAGTCTTAGAAAAGGTTACTTAGTTGAGAAGCGTACTCCACCGGTTTCATAACCTCAAAGTCGAAGTCGTAGTCAGGAAGGTTACTTGTGGGTCCTAACTAGAGGAAATTTTCATACCTTACCAACCTAGAGGAACGTCAGGTTCCCTGAGAGTTCTCAGAAGAGGTTGTGGTGTCAAGTTTTCGTAGCTGAGAAACCACGAGTCGGAATCTGTATTCATTTAAGTCTTAATTTCGGGGTTGAACTACCAAGGATATCCAGTCGTAATCGACTCCAGTATCAGGTACTAGGATGAATGTGGAATGGAGTATAATGTAAAAAAATGAAATAATAGTAGTTTGTAGACTAATTTGTTCTCTACAATCGGTAAGGAATCTTGTTTGACACCACCTAATTCTCAAAGGAATACACTCATGATAGTCATCTTTTATAGGACGAAAAAACTAATTCCTTCTCATAGAATCTTTCTGGTTACTACATAAGACCCATTAGACTTAATTGTATTCTAATACATTATACCTTTATCCATTAAGGTATAATTGATCTTCTAGTCTGAAGACAAGTTATTGATCTATAAACCGTTTTGTCTAAAGAGACCCGGTGTAAGTCCTGAGGTCTTTAGGAGTTTATTGAAGTCTTGTAACCCCTGGTCTCTTTTGCGGATACACCACTTGCATTGTGAGAAAGGGGGACTTTAATAGAATTTTTGACTCTGGGACCACTTGTGACACCGTTAGAAGTATATATTGTTCTCTATACCGTCATCTAAGAGTCTATTAACCAAATCTTTGTTCAACAGTTCGATAACCAAAATTATAGAATAAATTCTAAAGCCTTTGAACGACTTATCTTTGTCAACAACTTGATTATATTTTACCTGTATCACTTCATGGAGAGAAATTAGAATAAAACCTATATGGGAACTTTATCTTCTAAAGTATACCTTCTCTCATTTAATATTCGAATCAAGACTCGAGATTGTGATACAACTTCTAGATCGAGGGTTGACTCCGTGGTCAAACTTTTTAAAGAGACACCCCGTTTTCATTGTCTGCGTCTCTAAACTTACACCCCCAAAGTATAAGGTAATCTTCCGTTACCGTGGGGTGAGGTCATAAGAACGGACCCTTTAGGGTACCTGCCTCCTCGGACCATCCGATGTGAGGTGTCCTTCTCAGTCTGTGCTGAAGTGAAAGTGAAAGTGCGTGACCTCTTCCTTTACTGTTGGGTAAGATCATAAGAACGGACCTCTTAGGGTCCCTGTCTCCGTGGACCACCCGACGGTAGATACCCCAGCGTGTCTCAGCCTGTGTTGACTGCGCTGAATCGTCATCGTCGTCGTATAAGGTAAATCTACCAAGACCTCGAGCGTGACACAATCCTTAAATCTAAATAAAATATATTAGTTGTCGATTTCTTAAACACACTAGGATTCTTAGGATTCCATCTGTCTGTCCAATGTCTCCTCAGGACGTTCTGAGGTTTCTGGGAGTAGTGTACTCGTTTGTGAAGTTCCGGAGTGGATTGCCCCCGTGGTGGAGGGTGAAAGTCTCAAATTTATCCGACGGTTAATTTATCAAATGTCATCCGAACCTTAATACGATAGAAGGTGACGTTTTGTAAGGTATAAATTCTAAGTGAAAGTACTTAGGAGACTATTTACGATAATAGAGACTTCATTAGATGTGTACTAATTAAATTAATGTGTAAATCAGAGTTGGGTTCGGGGGACACTCCTTGTCTTTTATCAAACCCTAAGACAGGCCCAAACCTCCGTTCCAATTGAGAGTATGAAGACGAAACTGGAAGTCCTCATCCCTTATACAATCGACTCTTAATCCTAATCTTCGAGGAGGTCAAAGGACCTAGTTTCAGGAAGACCAGTCTGGGGATGGAGTAATATTTTAAGTCACGATCACATGACGACGACGATTCAGCGAAGTCAGTACAGACTGAGACACACTGGGGTATCTACCGTCGGGTGGTCCGAGGTGGCAGGGAGCCTAAGAGGTCCGTTCTTGTGACCTCACCCAACGGTAAAGGAAGAGGTCACGATCACGATGACTGAGGTTTCGACCTTATTACCGGTCTAAAATGAAAAACAGAAGGACAAGTCAACAAACCATGTAGAGGGAATCAAAGAAATGGATTGAAACAGGGAGCGTAAATGACATAACCACCTTTAGTTTGTCGGGTAAGGTTCTCCCTTTCCCGTTCACTAACAATACCAGAAAGTTGGTAATCACGGAAGTTAAAGTGGTACTCGTGTTGAATTATAGGTAAGGTAGGTTCCGTCCGGTCCCCGATTTATACTGATGTACGATAACTTTATTGGAGATTCAGTAAAAATCGAAATATCTTAATTCAATAATAAACAGTTATCATACACTGTGTCATGGAATACAAAGTCTTTTGATCGTAGAAGGAACGTACAATAGAGATACTAAAGATAAAGATTCCTATTTACTTACTAAATGAATTTACAGTAAAAATTAAGTAAAAATATGTACTTTGGTAATTTACTCATACATAATATTCTAAAGATGTAAATCGTCTATGTATTTTACAATTTTAGATATTATGGGTATATGTTGTTTTTTTGTAGGACAGGATTCAACAACTATAGATTGTAATAGGGAGATCTATAAGTACTGTTTTTAATATGAACTGATACTCAGTATCGATAATTTATCTTGTCGTTGAGACACATATTCTTTTATATATATTAGTAAGTAAACCAACCTTTGTGGTACTTTTACAAAGGGTACCCATGAATTAGACTCGGACTCCTTAATACTTCAAAGGGTAAGAATAATTGTATCAAAAATTTATCACACATACATACATTTTTCTTTCGTACCAGTTCTTTTACTTATTTTTTAAGTACTTTGGAACCTCTTTTTAGATTTCTTTGACTGGTATAGAATTTTTGACTTTATTATTTTGATTGTAAATATTTACTTGACAATATTTTATTAGGGATACATAGAAAGAAGACGTTATATTGTCTTAGTTACATCGATACGGTTTAAGTAACGAAAACTGATTTTTATTTTGTCTGAAAAATTTACTCATCCTAGTTGTAGAACTTCTTCAAGGTGTTACTAGACAACACACGGAACTAAAATTAATTTTTTGGTTTACTTATCGTATTACCTTCGTTTCTTAGTTGTAATTAGAAATTTAGTTTTCCTAAATGTTACTCTAATATTAATTAATGTACGGTTTTTATAGAATAACTTATCCCACCACTGGAGTCAATGAAACAAATTAGTGATCTTGTTAAGTTAGAGGTTTATTCTTAAACCTAGTTAAGGTTTATATAGGTTAATTCTAATAGTTAAGTGATTCTTGTCACTGTTATTTTGAGTTTTTATTTGAGAAATTTTTGAAAAGAAAAACTAATTACATAGACGTGGAAAAAAAAAAAAAAAAAAAAAAAAATCATGGATCCAGGAATTCCTTTTGTCAGAACCGTCATCCTGAGACGATCGGGGCGTTACGGACCCTCGTTTGTAAAGGTATTCATTAGTACAACTAAAAAACAAGATAATGACTCGTGTAGTCAACAGTGAGTGATTTGTGTAAACGTCGTCTGGTTTCATTTTTTGTTTGTTTGCTTTTTTTTACGACAAGAAAAATAGAACTAATGTAAGACCTGTCGCTGTCTATTCGTCTAAAATAGGATTCCTAAACCTTTTTCCGAAATCTTAAAACTATACAAAGATGTACACACGGAGACCCTGAAAACAGAGAGTTCAAGACGTTGTTATGATATGTCCAAACGATCTGTTTTGAATATAACAGTTCTTGATTAAGTAAAGAGACCTTTGGACGTCCTAACAATGTATATCTACTGAGTCTTTGACTTTTATTCTTGCTTAGTAAAGACCGTAGAATATTTACTTTTACATAAAATGATTACGTTTCGTTCAAAGGTAAATGGTAACTCACTGGGACCTTTCCGTAAATACTCTTGTGTAAAGTAAAAAAGTTTACAGATAAAAAAAAAAGGTGTACTTTACTGTTCACACAGTTCATAGGATTAACGTTTTACAATTTAGTTAATGTCTTCAAAGGTTCGTCATGAAAAGTTACTTGAAGTCTCCCTTTGATTTTGTTCGGAAGAGATTAATTCTGTCCCCATTCCTTCAGTCAGACAAAGAGAATTGAAATCATCAACGACTATGTCCAATACATAGAGACTCTGAGGTGTGTAAGAAAAATTTGTGTGTATGTGTGTTAAATTTCGAAACATTTATTATTAATTATAGGAGTTGATCAGTTTTACACGTATAAAGAACTCAAGGGGAGATACGTATCGTGAGACAGTTAAAGAGGGGTCTTAAGACGGTTTTAGCAGACTGAGATCGAAGTTGGAACCGTAAACCTGTTAGAATTTTGACTTCTTGACAACCGTAAGGACTTCAGTACACATTAGTTACTGTCCACAAACTAATCAATGGTTGTATAGATTAGTCACATTGTTGCAGTTATTACATTTACTCTGTACAGGAAGCCTAAGTAACAGTAAGAGACTTTTAAATGTAAGTTCATGTCTACTTTCGTAAGATCTACATGGGGTTTATTTTGTTAGAATACACGAAATATACGACTTTGAGACAGTGAGTCAAGTTATCAAGTAATTATGACAGTTTTAATTAATGTTTTCTTTTTTCTTTTTTTTAATTAATGTTTTTATTATCAGTTACTATTTTCGACCTTTTAACCAAAGTCTTCCGATTTTTCAAAGGAGTTGTAGGTAAATCCTAGTTTTGATAGGTTCTCCAGAATTTTTGGATTTTTATCTCGATGGTATACTAGGTCTTTAGGGTTAAGACCTGTGTGTAGACCGACGACGACGACGATGACGATTCAGCGAAGTCAGTACAGGCTGAGACACGCTGGGGTATCTGCCGTCGGTGGTCCGAGGGGTCAGGGACCCTAAGAGGTCCGTTCTTGTGACCTCACTCAACGGTAAAGGAAGAGGTTACGCACTTTCACTTTTAACTTTCACTTCAGCGAGTCAGACTGAGAATCGTTGGGGTACCTGACGTCGGGTGGTCCGAGGAGGTAGGTACCCTATAAGGTCCGTTCTCATGACCTCACCCCACGGTAACGGAAGAGGTGTGTAAACCTTTTTTGGTATTAAAGTTTCTATGTACGTAGGGGTTACAGGTATGTCGTAATAAATATTATCGGTTCTGTACCTTCGTTGGATTTACAGGTAGATGTCTCCTTACCTATTTCTTCTACACCATTATATATGTTACCTTATAATCGGAATTTTTTTCTTACATTATTACGGTACACGTCATTGTACCTACCTGGATCTCTGACAGTATGATTCATTTCATTTTGTCTGTTTGTAATATGGTGAATATAGACATTAGATTTTTCTCTTTTTATTACTATGTTTACTTGAATGTATGTTTAGTATCTGGGTGTCTGTATCTTTTTATTTGACTACCAATGGTCTTCACTTTCAGTTTCAACGAATCAGGACAGGTTAAGGAGCGCTGGGGTACCTGATATTATCAGGTTCCATAAGAGGTCTGGTCTTATGACCTCACCCATCGGCGAGGGAAGAGGTCCCATAGAAGGGTTCGGTCCCTAGCTTGGGTGCAGAGGACGTAATAAATGATCGACTCGGTGTCTCTGGTTACCAATGACCTCCCCTCCCATATAATCCTCAGATCCTAGTTGTATGATTTACAACTAGTTACATATATTTTATCTATTGGTTGTTCCTGGATGACGTGTCGTATTCTTGATATGTGTTCCAAAATATTATTGGATGTTTCCTTTTCAGTTCAGATACAGTTCCGATACCAAAAAGGTCATCAGTACATACCTACACTCTCAACCTGACACTTCTTTCGACTCACGACTTCTTAACTACGAAAACTTGACACCACAACCTCTTCTGAGAACTCTCAGGGAACCTGACGTTCCTCTACGTTGGTTAGGTAAGATTTCCTCTAGTCAGGACCCACAAGAAACCTTCTTCTTTACTACGATTTCGACTTTGAGGTCATGAAACCGGTGGAGTACGCTTCTCAACTGAGTAACCTTTTCTGAGACTATGACCCTCTCTAACCCCCGTCCTCCTCTTCCCCTCTGTCTCCTACTCTACCGACCTACCAAAGTGGCTGAGCTACCTGTACTCAAACTCATTTGAGACCCTCAACCACTACCTGTCCCTCCGGACCGCACGACGCTAAGTACCCCAGCGTTTCTCAACCTGTGCTGACTCGCTGACTTGACTTGATTATTTCCTTTTCTTTGACTTTGTTTTGATATATATATATATTGACTTAGTGAAACGTCACGGGGACTTTAATTGTGTTGTAACATTTAGTTGATGTGAAGGTAAAGATTTATATATATATATATATATATATATGTATGTATATATAATATATATATTGTTTGCTCTTTTGGACAGGTGGTCCCAGAAGGTCGGAGGGCGGATTTCCCGCCGGTAAAATGGGAGCGACCCAGATAAGAGTGCTCCACGGACAAGTCCGGCCCCACTACTCAGACTCTTTCGAGGTCACCCCCCCGGAGAGAGGAAAGGCGCGGTGTTTCTGTCCTGGCTCCGACCGCTGTGGTGACCTCCGTTGGTCTGGTCCGGCCTTATGCCTGGGGCACGGGTCGCGCGTCACCGGTACGTTACCCTGGGCGGCGTCCACTTGCGAGGCGGTCTGAGGTCCCGGGTGCCACGGGCCGTGGCGAGTGCCCGGACGTCGGGTCCGGGTCGGGGACCCCGCCGCCCCGCCGGCACCCACCCCGGGACAAAGACTGTTTGTCACACTGCCGCCGCGCACCCTTTCCCAATCCCGCCTCCCGGACCACGCACATTTCCAAACCTCCAGTCTGGCTCCGTCCTCCTGAGTCCTGTAGACCCAAGTAGTACACATGTCAGTTGTCACGCCGGCTCACCGAGTCCTACCCGTCTTTCGCCAAGGAAGAAAGACTCCGGAACCTCCGACCACCTGTGCAATATACAATCACAAACAATCAGCGAGTCAGCACAGGTCGAGAAACACTGGGGTACTTGACATTCGGACGGTCCGAAGAGACAGGTACCGTAAGACCTCCGTTCTTAGGACCTCACTCAACGGTACATGAAGAAGTCCCTTAGAAGTGCAAGGTCCCTAACTTGGGCCCAGAGGGTGTGGCGTCCGTCTCAGAAATGACAGACTCGGTAGTCTGTCATTTTCTATGGGTTTGTGCAGACCTCCGCCCTTATCCGATCTTACACCCACGACCCCTGTCACTCCGTGTCTCTCGATCTTAGGAACAAGTTCTCGTCTCTGGACGACACTCCGTCGAGTCTGTATTCAATTCGTCCCCAGTGGTCCAGGGTTCACACCCACCCCTATGTCCTTTAAGGACGTATGGACCTCGGGTCGGTATCAATGGAAGGAAAAGGTTGTCTAAGGTATCCAAAATTTTCATGAATCCCTAGGGTGTGTTCCGTCCTCTCCCACAGAGGTAGGGAGTCACCATTCCTGTGACGACAATTTCACAGACCCACAACACCACATAACTCTGAGAAGGGAAACATATAAGAGTCACGAACCCACACCCCCAGGACTCCTACAGGGGTGCGGGAGTCAGGATCCCCGTCCTGTCCCCATTGTATCTCCATAAGGGTAAGGACTGTTGGTCACATTTTGACCACCCCTTTCGATAGGGTCCTTGTCTATGGTCGTATATGTCTACAAACCTCTACTCTGATTCCACCTTTGTCCCATGTATGTAGTCCGGAGGTAGAAATACAATTCTTGTTTCTGGGCTCCTAGTCATTAGTCCGGACACACCTCCGATGGATTCTTCAGACCGTAGTAAAGACCTCCATTACTCTCCAAACCTATTTTCCTTCATCCACCGCGATTGGTCAAAAATCATCCGAGGTAGTGCGACCCCTCTTTTCTGAAACCTCAATTCCTTCCTCTGTTCCTCAGGTCCTCCTCTAATGACGACAACAGGTTTACTTACAACTTCCTGGTCTTGACACCGGTACCTCTACCCTCTGTTTAACCCCAAGATCCATGTACAAATTACTTCTCGGTTCATCTAAAAACCTACAGCATCCACTCCCTCTTTTTCCCTTTCCAATTCCTACTGAGGTACCAAAAACCAACCTACACTGTTAACAGTCATCCGAGTAGTCTTCAAAACAAAACCACAACAATTCCAAGACTCTACAAAGTCTTTTGTCACTCACCTCTGTGGTTTATCCGTCGATCTGTGTGTGTAGACTTTAAACCCCTTTTCGAGTCCTACCTCTGAAACTTTTCACCATCAATACTACTCCTGATTCATCTCGACACCTACTGTAAAACTTACACTTTACACACACACACACAGGGTGTGTTAACGAAAGTTCATATAAGATTAAAATTTTATTAAGATGGTACGGTTTTTCTTCGGACGTGGGAGGTTGTCTATAGGGGGAGAAGAGGGAGTGTCTGGATCTATTAATGAGTAGATAAAAGTTAGAGAAATCAAATCTGATAAGACGAATAAGTAAGTAGACAATGACCGAAGAAAATGACTCGTATTACAAAAGTCCAGGTGGGTGTGACATAGTGTATAGTCATGAAATAATGAAATATAACGTTTTATCATAAGGTAAACAACTATCTGGTGTAAAATAAATAGGTAAGTAGTGAATTGTCTGTAAACCCAGTAAAGGCGTAAAACTGATTATAGTTATTACGACGATACACGTAGACGATACACATGTCTAAGAACTCACTTGTATTAAAGTGAAGAAAAGTCTTATATGACTCCTCCTCTTGTCGATCTAGTACACCATTGAGATATAAATTGGAAAACTCTCTGACGGTCTGACGGAATGTTTCACCGAAGTAGTAAAATATATAGATGGGGGTCCCATACTCACAAGGCCAAAAAGGTTTTGAGTGGTTAAAAACAATAATAGACTGAAAAATAAGATAGATAGGAGTATACACACTTCACAATAGAATGACACTAAAATGAAAAGTGAATGGATTAGTAATTATTAGAATTCGTATTAAAGAATACGAAGTCAAGTCAAGTCAATTCAGTGAGTCAGCACAGGCTGAGAAACGCTGGGGTACTTGACATCGTGCGTCCGGAAGGACAGGTAGTGGTCGAGGATCTCAAATGGGTTTGAGTACAAGTAACTCAACCACTACGGTAGGTTGGTAGTGTAGGAGACAGCAGGGGAAGAGGAGGACGGGAGTTATAAAGGGTCGTAGTCCCAGAAAAGTTTACTTAGTCGAGAAGTGTAGTCCACCGGTATCATAACCTCAAAGTCGAAGTTGTAGTCAAGAAGGTTACTTGTTGGTCCTGACTAGAGGAAATCCTACCTGACCGACCTAGAGGAACGTCAGGTTCCCTGAGAGTTCTCAGAAGAGGTTGCGGTGTCAAGTTTTCGTAGTTAAGAAGACACGAGTCGAAAGAACAATCAGGTCGAGAGTGTAAGTATGTACTGCCGACCTTTTCGGTATCAGAACTGATCTGCTGGAAACAACTGTTTCATTACAGAGACGAAGAATTATACGACAGATCCAACCAGTTTTGAAAGGAAGGTTGCCCATTCGCAGAAAATTAACGTACCGTGTGAGTGGTAGACGTCACTAAAACCTTGGGGGTTTTTATTTCAGTCGGTGACAAAGGTCAAAAGGGTAACAAACGGTACTTCACTACCCAGGTCTACGGTACTAGAATCAAAAGACTTACAACTCGAAATTCGGTTGAAAAAGTCAGAGGAGAAAGTGAAAGTAGTTCTCCGAGAAATCAAGGAGAAGTGAAAGACGGTATTCCCACCACAGTAGACGTATAGACTCCAATAACCATAAAGAGGGTCGTTAGAACTAAGGTCGAACACGAAGTAGATCGGGTCGCAAAGAGTACTACATGAGACGTATCTTCAATTCATTCGTCCCACTGTTATATATCGGAACTGCACGAGGAAAAGGATAAACCTTGGTCAGACAACAAGGTACAGGACAAGATTGACAACGAAGGACTGACCGTATATCCAAAGAGTTCTCCGTCCAGCCCACCAGACCATAAGGGTAGAGAAAGTCTTAAAAGGTCAAACAACACTAGGTGTGTCAGTTTCCATAACCGTATCAGTTATTTCGTCTTTATCTATAAAAAGACCTTGAGAGAACAAAAAAGGTACTAGGTTACCTACAACCGTTAAACTAGAGACCAAGGAGACGGAAAAGATTTTGGTCGAACTTGTAGACCTTCAAGTGCCAAGTATATAACCACTTCGGACCGAACCTCTTAAAACTTGTAATGAAATGATCACACACTCTACTCACGTTAACACACCATCAAACTCGTAAGAAACCGTAACGGAAAGAAACCCTAACCTTACTTTTGACTGGAAAAGGTCAGGACACCGGTGACGACTCAAAAGGTTTAAACGACCGTATAACTCACGTCGTGAAAGTGTCGTAGTAGAAAGTCCTAAACTTTATCTAGTTGACATTAAAGTAGTGGAGGCGATCGAAACAAACATTACTACGAAGGATTCCGGGTGAACTGAAGTGTAAGGTCCTACAGACCGAGATCCACTCACTAGTGTGGTAGTATAATAGACCCAGTACTTCTAAAAAAAACATGTCAAGAAGACACATAAGAACGGTGGAGAAGAATTATAGAAGACGAAGACAATCCAGGTATGGTAAAGACAGGAAATACCTCGGGTAGAAAAGTACTTTACAAGGAAACCCTAGAGATTAAAAGAACTTCTCTAGAGCAGAAAGGGTAAGACAACAAAAGGAGATAAAGAAACGTAACTAGTGACTCTTTCGGAAAGAATAGAGAGGAACGATAAGAAACCTTGAGACGTAAGTCTACGAATATAGAAAGGAAAAGAGGAAACGAAAAACGAAGAGAAAAGTGTCGATAAACATTCCGAAGGAGTCTGTCGGTAAAAAGAAAAAACGTAAACAAAAAGAACCCCTACCAGAACCAAGGAGAGAGGACATGTCAGTGTTTGGAGTCAGGTATCAAGTAGTCCGTGAGACAGATAGTCTAGATCAGGGAATTTAGATAAAGAGTGAAGGTGACATATTAGTATTCCTTAAACTAAATCCAGTATAGAGTTACCAGATCATCAAAAGGGATGAAAGAAGTTAAATTCAGACTTAAACCGTTATTCCTCAAGTACTAGACTCGGTGTCAGCCGAGGGTCAGAATAAAAACGACTGAGATATCTTGAAGAGGTAGAAACCGACGTTTCTTATATTAGTCAGACTAAAACCACAGTTGGTGACCACTACAGGTACACATCTCAGAAGAGAACACAACAACCTTCTCCCACAAAAAATACTAGCCACACAAGAGAACCGTTTTGGGATAATCAGAAACGGGACGAAGTAAGGTGTCAGGTTCCGGTTTAAACGGACAATGAGGTCCACAAAGAACTGAAGAACGAAAACGTAAGGTCAGAGGATATTACTTTTCCTGTAGAAAACCCCTACAATCAAGATTTTCCAGAACATCCAGAAGTATCTTGGTTGGTAAGTTGAAGTCGAAGAAGTCGTAGTGACCAGTTCCGAATCTGAACCTAATGGTACTATAACTTACCAAACGGAACCTTTGCTTGTCTCAAGTAACACAGCAAAAACTCTGACGTAGGTTCATGACGCAAAGCCTGAGAAAACAACTGGTACTACCGATGAGGTAAAGAAGATTTCCTAAGGACGGGCGTCATCATCTATCTTACCAGTAGACTCAATTTAAGTGGGTAAGGTCAGATAAAATCAAGCGACTAAGGATATTACAGCTGAAAGTCAGAACGGTAGAGGACAGACTGGATAAGGTTAGACGGAACTAAGTACCTGGATTGTAAGGTCCAAGGATACGTCGTAATGAGAGATATCGTAGTCTGGAACGAAGGTGGTGGTCAGTGGACGTGTTGACCCTCAACAAAATCGAAACCGAGGTAGGGAAGTAAGAAAGACCTCAATAAAGAGGTGACTGGAGGTCATCGTATAACACGTGGATGACTGGACCCCTCAAGGAGAAAGGCACAGGACAGAAAAACGGAAAAGTATGACAAGTACCCCAAGAGTTCCGTTCTTATGACTTCACCAAACGGTAAGGGAAGAGGTCACCTGGTGTAAAACAGGCTTGAGAGGTGGTACTGCGTAGGTAGGACCCACCGGTATATATCGTACCGACTATCAAAATAACTGAATCTGTACCGACACCAGGTACACTAGTCTGACCAATCAAAAGACATTGGTACCAAAAGTCAGACAGACGGGAGACTATCTCTTCGTATTCCCTACATACCCTCAAAGGACTAACCTCTCTGACTGAGTCCTTGGAACAAGACTACCCGGACCGGTACGAGTCGTTAAGAAATTAGGTTAAAAGACAACCACCCGCCCCGACACAAGGGCGGGACAACAAACTGGTCTCCGATTTGATACCATCCCCATTCCTTCTATTACCGGTGCGGAAGTTTTCCAGGGTACTCCGTGACGACGGGAGTCACGGGGGTTGGGACGTCGTCCGGTGTACGAAGACGACCTCTGAGGACCTGTGACTGCTCGTTCACTGGAGAACACTCCAGTGACGAGGAAAGAGGACTTAGTAACGAGTTTTTGGTAGTTGTCCTCTTACAACCTAGGGTGGTTTTTTTCTATGAGAGACAAGTTCCCTGCGTTTTTGTTTTCCGTTTTCTCTTCGGGGTCTTTTTACCATCCTACCCGATTTAGTGTAAATCTTAGTTTGGGGTAGGGGTGGTCTCTGAGAACCTCCCGAGTTTGTTTGGAACACACGTGGTCCTGGGTCTCTGGAGTGTCTCCGACTCCGTCTTGACACAAACTCACAGAGGACGCATCCATACCTAGTCGTTACCTGACGACGTCCCCGTCGCCGAGACCCACGTCATCTGGACCCATACCGTATTCGGGAGAACCTCCTCCAGTGGTAATTGGAGTGGTATGTCGACGGTCTTGAATACGTTCTGACCTTTTTGTCTAGGAACACACGTGGTCCTGGGTCCTCTCTCCTCACCCCAATCTCATTCCGTTCGATACCTATCTGGTTTTCGACATGGATAAGCTTATCACGTAATAGAATTCACTTGTTTTAACGGTTACTAACTTAGGATAAATGTTCCGGTTTTTTTTAAACCCCTTTAATTTTGTTAGGTCACCAGTGACCTTTCCAATAAGAAAAATATAAAAAAACTTTCATTACGTCTTAAAAATTCAAAAAGAAAAAGAAATCTTTTTCTTTAGTAAGGGAGGTAAGGAAGGTTCACCTTACCGGTGATGACAGAGATAACAATTAAATCATTTCTCATCTGTTTCTCACTTTCCACGAAGACACTCCTCCAGGTAATCTCTGACCCCTCCCCGACCTGAACGGGTCACCTCGAAGAGTTGACGTTTCTACGGACTCGTTTAGGACTCGTGGACCGGGAGTCTGAGAGAGTCTCGTTGCAGGAAGACTTCACCTCTCCCTCGTAGAGTTTCTTTGGGACGATTTTTCCTGAATCGAGACCAGAGGGGTCCGAAGGACTGAAACACTCACTCTTCATCCAAGGTCCGACTTGGAGTCTAAAGTGGAGATCGGTGGGAGGAGATCCCCTTCCCTTCCCCGTCTAAAAAAAGAGTACGAGACCAGGTTGTTTCTACGTCATCTACTCTCTACCTGTTCTACCTCCCTTTCTCCACTTTCTATCCTGGGGTACCGCTCCTTCCATCTTTTCGTCGGACTACTGATCGGGAGGGTGGTGTCGACTATAATCGTCCCCTAGGAACTCCCAGATGGACAAGGGGTTCCTGTTTAAAACGTACCGTCCTCGGAGTCTATTGAAGAGGACCGACCCTAAATGTGGGAGATGTGGTTCAGGGACGGGAACCAAGATGACAATGACATTCCTAAATCCATCCATCAATGAAAATGGTTTCATAGGTAGTGGACCCCAATGAGTTTTGTGTACGAGGGTTCCTCGAAAGTCAACGATGTAAATTCCTCTTTTTATAGAAAGAAAACAGGATAGTCTAAGAAAACAGGACAATCTAGGTTGGTATAACTCCATGGTCATTACCGTAGTAGTCAGACAAGGGGTTCCTCCACGTATCCCGGTCCCAGCCCCAACCCCAAAGCCGGGAGTGGGAGATTTACGTTGAAATAAACAGTCCGAAGGAGGGATAGGGTACGGTCTATTTCTTCGGAACACTTGGGTTTCCTTTTGACTTCAAAAGTCCACTACAAGTCATAGTCATAGTCAAGTCAGCGAGTCAGCACAGCTTGAGAAACGCTGGGGTACTTAGCGTCGTGCGGTCCGGAGGGACAGGTAGTAGTTGATGGTCTCAAGTGAGTTTGAGTGTATATAGCTCAATCGCTACGGTAGGTCGGTAGAGTAGGAGACAGCAGGGGAAGAGGAGGACGGGGGTTAGAGAGGGTCGTAGTCTCAGAAAAGGTTATTCAGTTGAGAAGCGTACTCCACCGGTTTATGACCTCAAAGTCGAAGTCTTAGTAAGGGAGGTTTCTTTAGGGTCCCGACTAGAGAAAGTCTTACCTGACCAACCTAGAGAAACGTCAGGTTCTCTGAGAGTTCTCAGAAGAGGTTGTGGTGTCAAGTTTACGTAGTTAAGAAGCCACGAGTCGGAAGAAGTGTCAGGTTGAGAGTGTAGGTATGTACTGGTG